>JAMPIQ010000002.1:17310841-17503232 GCA_024699855.1 Aphelenchoides besseyi
CGATCAGCCTTCGGTTTGCGACTGTCAAAAGTCAAAACCTTCCAGACCCCGACCAAACCCGGATGGCTGAACTCCTACCGATTATGGAACTGCCGAACGACGGTCTGAGAGTAGAAGCGAGCACTGTGGCAGCGGACATCGGGGAAGTAGAAATACTACCTGAAAACACATTGAACCGACGTGTGTCCGAACCGCAGGAGTTGAACAGCTCTTTCGAAATCTTACCTGACGGCCTGCTTGACGGAGAGATTGAAGAGGTGTTGGATATGGTTGAAACCTCATCCCTAGCGAATGAAACCGGACGTCCGGAGGAGTGTGTAAACGCCAACCCCCGCGGGTTTGTAGGTGTTGTAGCTCCGATGGACCCGGTAAGCGAAGACGTGCAGCAACAGGTAGAGGCCGCCCCCAACGGGATGACAGGCCTCGTAGCTGGTACGCAAAGTGGCCAATACGACGAAAATGTTCGCTTGTCAGAAGGCACCAGCCCCAACGGGTCTTATGGTCCTGTGATGACACAAAATAGGCGGGCGATCAGAGACGAACGAGAAGAGGCGTTTGTTAAGGCTTTTGAACGGGCATTGAACAGTCCACCTGCTAGCCGGCGGCCATTAAGAATCCCACCTTCGGTGGAAGAAGAAACGTGGGAGTGGGCAAGCAGAATGGTGATGCGGTACTTAAAGCTGAGACCACACCACCGAGGTTATCTACTGCGACTCAACTGTCTCCTCTACGCTATCGGTCATGTGATTGCTGAAGGGTTCAAGCGAAAGTTTGAGCCAACCAGGCAAGCGCGACATGACTGGTATCGAGATCGGAAGGCGGAAGAGGTGAACCTACGCAAATATATTGGATACCTCACTGCTGAACTGCAACGCCGAAAGGCGCAGCGCCCACCCACTGTCAGGCAACGGAAGAATTTTGCGGAAATCCGCCGACGTTACCACATTCGGAAAACCAGCGCCCTTCGGGAGCGTCTGGAGCAGTTGAAATGCCAACTCAAGTTGCTAATAGAAAGAGTAAAGTTACGGCGTGACTCCGAAGCGAGAGGCATGCTCCGTCGGCGATCGGTTCGATCCCTCTTGACTGCTATCAAAACCAATTCAGAGGGCAAAGAGTCGGTGAATGACGGCGCACAGACTTGCGAGCGAGTTCGCGCTTTCTGGAAGCCGATTGTCGGTGAAAAGAAACTCTTCACATGGAGTACGTCACTGGCTTCATGGGAGCAATCCTTTGTACCGTCGGTACAAGTGTCTACTAGCGACTTGGGAGCACAGTATGCTGTCTGGAAGAAAGTGGTGGCCAAAGCGAGTCCGTACAAGGCGACCGGGCCTGACGGTATCCCGAACGTCTTATGGAAACGTGTTGGCGCGGCTAGCAGAGGGTTGTTTGATTGGTTTGTCGAGCTGAAGCAACGACGTCTTAGGATACCTGGTTGGTTCACTGAGGGTAGAGTGGTGTTGCTTTCGAAAGGAGGCGACCCTTCTGATCCCGGTAATTACCGGCCGATCGCCTGCCTGAATTCGTCGTACAACAAGTTGTTACGGGTCACATTGCACATCAACTCACTGCACAGCTTACCGATCTGAACATCTTGCCCAAAGAGCAGCTTGCAATGCGGAAAGGTCTATGGGGGTGCGTGCATGCACAAGTCCTCGACCGATGTCTGATAAAGGACGCCCAATTGGCTGCAAAGTCAGGGTCCGCAAAGAGCAAGATTGCAGTTGCTTGGGTTGACTTCGCGAAGGCGTTTGATTCCGTCCCGCACAGTTATATCCGTTCTCTGTTGCGAATGGTTGGATTGGCCCCAGAAAACTGCTCGTTTGCTAAAGGTTTTGATGAGTAAGTGGGTAGTCCGGTACGAGGTTCGTGAAGGCAACACAACATACCCAAAGTAAGAGGATGAAGGTGCAGAATGGGGTGCTACAGGGCGATACCCTTTCGCCACTGCTATTTTGTCTGGCAGTAGCCCCTATTTCGCACGTTTTGAACAGTGAATTTCCGCTGGTAGAGACATCTCATGGTAGTAACACAGGGGAGCAGCTTCGGTTGAACCACTTATTTTACATGGATGATCTCAAGTTGTACGCTCGATCGACCAAGGCAGTAAACCAAATGCTGACTAAGGTGCGAGAAATTGCATCTGACATCGGACTTGCGTTGAACCCGAAAAAATGCGCGATCGCTTCGAATGAGCGCCAAAGAACGGACGAAGCTTGTCTCGGTATCAGGCCATTAGCGGCGGGTAGCGTTTACAAGTATCTGGGAATTGAACAAAGCATTCATGTGAGCGAGAGTGATGCTTGGGAGCGTATCAAGTGCCATATGAGTGATCGGTTGAACGTCTTGCTGGATGCCGATCGCTCGATCAGACAGACCGTAAGCGATATCAACACGGCAGTGATGCCTATTGCGTCGTTTATGTTTATGAACGTTATATGTGGTACGGGGAAGTTCCAGTCACTTGTCGTAAAGGCTGAAGAGTTCGATAAGTTCATTCGTCGGAGGCTGGTTGAGAGTAAGGCGAGATACAAGGCGGCATCCAAGGACCGTATGTATCTGGAAGCTGCGAATGGTGGCCTAGGCCTAAAGTCCGCAGAGTTCGCGCTTTACAATAGTATCACTTACGGGTGGTGCTATGTGAAGTGCCGGCCCGATCTCAAACCAGCATCCTCGCTATTCAAACGGCTCGCGAAACGAACTAAACGAACCATTGACGCAGACATGGATGTAGTGCTTCGGCGCTTTAGTTGCACCAACCGAGTAGCAGAGAAGGACGGAGTTGTGGTTGTAGACGGTTCAGAGTACACGCACCCAACTCAGGCCGCACGTGCGATTAAGAAAGCTTTGCATAAGGTTTATCGTGAGGATATGCTTAGCGGATGGCGGAGTTTAACACGAGGGGGTGTAGTAGCTTGCCGTGAAGAGATTGACCAAGAACTCAGTTTCCTCTGGTCTTGTAAAGGACAAGTGTCGAAGGTCGTGTACAGGAATGTGATCGCAGCTCAAGAACAGTGCCTTTGGACTAGGGCTGTTGATCCGCTCTCGAGGTCGAAGCTATGCAGACATTGTGGAAAGTCCGTGGAGACGGTCCCGCATGTGGTCTCAGGTTGCGAGAAGTTCCGGTGCAATGTAGTAATCAGCCGTCACAACGCTGTTTGCAGATCGTTGTACTGGGAGCTGTGTAGAATCCATGGCTTGCCGTTGGTGCACTACACCCAACAAATCGATAGCGTAGTGGAGACCGAAGACAAGAGCGTCCGCATTCTATACGATCATCCGATAACAACACGGTACAAGTTGCTGCACAATCGGCCAGACTTTGTAGTGTACGATAAGCGAAAAGGGTGCATAACCGTGATCGAAGTTAGCGTACCATGGTTTACCTGCTTGCGGGAAGCCACGGAATTGAAGTTTCAAAAGTACGCGGTGAATTCGATGCTTAAGGATGACCCCGAAGCACTCCCCTATCCACATAACGAACTCAACTTGATGGCTGCGTTGGGAGAAGGGTGTAAACCTGACTTTCCAGCCGGCGTGAAGGTTGTGCCCATCATTATAGGGGGGTGTGGGGAAGTATTGCCAAGAATCTTAGGAGACTTGGAGGATGCGGGAATTCCGAGAGCGTCGGGTCGCCGAGTGCTTGAGAGATTGCAACGATCAGCGGTCGAAGGCACACATCGTCTTATCAAGGCGCACCTCGCTCTGAAAGGTTGAAGAGTTCTGTAGTCGGTACATGAGAATAAGCTGAACTCCAAGAAATAGATGGTTGTGATCAGGGTGCACCGGGTTCAACCCGGAAAAGGCACAGGGGTAAAAACACGAGCATCGCCTCAGATGCCAAGTCTGTGGAGTTGACACTTAAGGAGTAGCGCCCCTAAGTGTAGAGAAGCAGATTAAAGAAAGTGAGTGACTAGTTTTCGCTCAGCCCCCAGCGCGGTGACGCGCACGAATGGATTAACGAGATTCCCACTGTCCCTAACTACTATCTAGCGAAACCACAGCCAAGGGAACGGGCTTGGCAAAGACAGCGGGGAAAGAAGACCCTGTTGAGCTTGACTCTAGTCTGACTTTGTGAAGAATCATGCATGGTGTAGCATAAGTGGGAGTGTTTCGGCACGCCAATGAAATACCACTACTTTCATCGTTTTCCTTACTTATTCGGTTAGACGGGAAACGCACGCCTTCGCGGTGTGCTTGTGTTTGGTGTTAAGTTCGTGCAAACGGACGACCCGCGCCGAAGACAGTGTCAGGCGGGGAGTTTGACTGGGGCGGTACATCTATCAAACAGTAACGTAGGTGTCCTAAGGTAAGCTCAGTAAGGACGGAAACCTTACGTAGAGTAAAAGGACAAAAGCTTACTTGATCTTGATTTCCAGTACGAATACAGACCGCGAAAGCGTGGCCTATCGATCCTTTTGATTTGTAAAGTTTACAGCAAGAGGTGTCAGAAAAGTTACCACAGGGATAACTGGCTTGTGGCAGCCAAGCGTCCATAGCGACGTTGCTTTTTGATCCTTCGATGTCGGCTCTTCCTATCATTGCGTAGCAGAATGCGCAAAGCGTTGGATTGTTCACCCACTAATAGGGAACGTGAGCTGGGTTTAGACCGTCGTGAGACAGGTTAGTTTTATCCTACTGTCGAATTCGTTGTTGCAATAGTAATCCTGCTTAGTACGAGAGGAACAGCAGGTTCAGACAATTGGTTTATGCGCTCGTCCGATCGGACGCTGGTGCGACGCTACCATCTGGGGGATTACAACTGAATGCCTCTAAGTTGGAAGCCCGTCTAGTCAGGTTGACAATACTCTCGTGCCCCGGTGTCGGGCGGTACTCTTATGCGTTGCACTCGCGTGCGGCGTAGCTCAAACCCCATAGTTGACCTTGCCTCGTGGTTTAACTACCGCTTGGTTGTCGATTCCATACGACTTTGTGTGGTGTAATGTCGGGGTGCAAGATCGCTTGAATACGACTTGACTACTGGTCAAGGGGTTGTAAGCAGCAGAGCAGTCTTTACACTGCGATCTGTTGAGACTACCCTTTGATCGGATGAATCTGTTTTCGTCCATTTCATTATTGTATCCTCTACATACAGACTTTAGTCCGATTGTTGACTTTCACGACGAGTCAGCAGTTGGACTAAAAACGAAGGTCCGGCTGTTGGCTTGTCTCTAGTGACTAGTCGACAGTTGGACTTTTTTTATCACTCATTTCCCAATTATTGTATCTCGCACGTTTGAACTTGTGTTTTTGATCAACTCAATAAACACTCGTCGATTCACTTTAAGCAAGTAGATCAGAAATTTCGCAAATGTTTTTGTTTTATGATTAATTTACGAGGTCTTGAATTGAGCATTTTCATTGTCTTGATTTCATGGGAGTTAATGCCTAAAATCTCAGGTTCCGTTCGGTTTCTTTGAGATCCCAGAATCGAATTTCATTTCCACAACTTTTAACAACAATTTATTTACTGAAAGCACAAGAAATTATCATGGTTGAGAATCAAGTGGAACAGAGTGCTCAATAGGAGGCGGTAGTCTGAAATTCGTCGGAAGTTTGCTGAGAATGAAGTCGTAGGCGTCTGGTCGGGTATCACTTAAGCTCGTCAACTTGTTCCAAGCACCAGTGGATAGCGAGTCTGGTTTGCTGAAAACACAACTTTAGATCGTTCAAGCCGGCTAACTTACTCGACTTCGAAGTGATGATAGTAAACGTAATGATCGCCTGCCATGAAAGTAATCAAGCTACATTCTCCCTCAGTTTACATAGCTTGAATATAACCATCCAGCATGATTCCAGTGTCTTTCCACTCCAATGTGTCCAAATTCAACGCGAAAAATTGACTTTTGTTGGTCGAATTTGAAACAGCAATGAAAAATCGATTTCCAACACGACAACCACGCTTACAATGCTATAAATGTACAAATGAAAATATGCAAAACAAGAAATCTTACCAGGAAATCGATAGTTTTCCAGTTGATCGTTGGACATGTGGACAGCTCCCCAGTTCCAAATGACTCCTTGATGAACTCAACAGATGATATTGTTGTTTGACCTTCATCATGTCCAAGTCTGCGTTCTACACTGTACGCAAATTGTCCATCGACTGTCGCAAATGATCTACTTGACAACATATCCAGTTGTGTAGCTTGAAGTTGCTTTTGACCATCCGCTTTAACATTAAACAAGATCCTTTCGAAATCCGTATAGATTTTTAGGAGCAGGTCATCCTCCAAATTGGCTGGAAAAGATTTTGGGCAGAAACGTGCGCGGTCGAAGCCATCAAAACCATTCAAAATCCTGATTGACCGGCCAATAACAGCAGTTGACTGTTCGAAGTTTTTGACTCCAGTTCCCACATAATAGTCAGAAAACCACTTTTAAACAGGACTAGCGATGTCTCCAAGTCAAAAGCACAATAATTTAGCAAATCGAAAAGATCTTTCAACGGTTTTCCATCAATTGTTGCTAATGAAAAATCGAAGTTGAGTCTTCTAAATAGCAAAGAAACCATAGTGGAAAATGGCATTTGTAACTTACTTTTGTTTCAGGTAGATCACATCGATCACTTCAACAGACGAGTAGTTAGTGATGAAAAAACCGTCCATCAAAGGAATAATTCGTAATGGATAAGAAGCGATCTTCTATGTTGCGTTTGAAAATGAAACAACCGGTTGTTGCTGTCGTGCTCTGAAACCGAGCTATAAAACACAAGCAACGTTCCGAAAAA
Organism: Aphelenchoides besseyi; assembly: GCA_024699855.1. NCBI lineage: Eukaryota > Metazoa > Nematoda > Chromadorea > Rhabditida > Aphelenchoididae > Aphelenchoides > Aphelenchoides besseyi. The sequence continues at coordinate 17,317,569 of JAMPIQ010000002.1, forward strand.
CTCTAAATTTTAGTGAAAAGGTCGAGTAATTGTCTTGTCAAAGCTCGCACGTGTTGAACAACTGATCAAGACAATCTCCATCATTAAGTAAATGAAAGCTAGAACCACAGTTTTGCTCTTTGTTTGCCAACGGCAACTCGTGTTGTGTTATTTGACAGAAAGGGAAATTTATACAGTCTGTCAACACTGATATTCTTTTACACCTTTACACCCGGCGCCGCACTTACCGTATTTTTCCTATTCATCCCAATTTCTAGTAGAAGCACCCTTCCTAATTAGCCTCGCCTTTTTGTCACCTCCGAAAAATAGGCTCCCTTGGGGCATTAATAGGAAAAATGCGGTATTCGGAAAAGCTCAATAGTTCAGAGATCAGATCTGTGAGATTGAAGACGACAAAAAGTAGGTAAAATCACGACCGGTCGTCCGATCACAGGGAAGGAAAGGCAAACTGAACATCCAAAAACCGAGGTATCAGCGTCGTTTATTCGATCCACGTTCTGTCTTTTTTCCCAAGTCACAAACCCAAGCCCCAATTGCTCCGTGCATTCGACTCGAACTTGTCAAATTGCAGTTTTCAATTTCAACCGTGAGATATTAGATGGGAACAAAAATAGGACTTATGAAACTTCTTACCTTTGCATTCACATCGTTTACATGAGGTCCATCTTTGTCCAATCGACGACGTTTACACGCACTTGGCTCAGCGGACTCATCCAACGATTCTTTTCCGACCTAAAAAACGGTATTTCTCATGTTTAAACGATCAACTTACGTTTTCATTAACATCCTTTTTCGAAGACATAGCACAAAATAACTTGCTGACGTGTAAACCTGAAACTTGAATTTATAAACCTTTATTCAATATACGAAGAAAGCACGATATCGTAAGAAAAAGAAAACAAAGCGGTGGGCGCCGGAGCGTTCGCAAGCGGACTGAGTTAAAAAAGGCTAAGCCACTGATTGCCCGTGGATGTCCGATTTATGCGCGTTCTCTTTCTTTTGGATTTTTAGCGCGTTTATAGAAAGGGACGCGACAACTTCACACTTGCAGATCTGTCAGCAACGGCTTTCGAAGAGACAACAAAAGCAATCAGCGGATATCGACTTCCAACAAGTGAACTCAATTTTCGTTGTGACGATGTTGATCTCAACTATCAAGTGCTAGCAATCATGGCATCGATTCTGTTTCCAGTCAACTTCAGCTCAGTGAATCAAAAACACGAGTACTCACTTGTATTCTTTTTCAAACACTCACTTACAGGAAATTCTTAAAAGCCGGATAAAAGTTTATTCACACACCAGGTAAGAACAACATAAGAGGATGAGTGGAGATTAGATGCCGGAACGAGTGTCGTCAGTGGCTGGCTCTTCGATCGTTGCTTTGGTTGTGACATCAGTTTTTGCACGAGTCTTGGTTGTTTGGATGGTCTTGCTTACGGAGATGGTAGTGGAGACAACAGGTCCATGTTTCAAATGTAGAATTGAAAGTTCGAAGTCATAGATGAAGTAGAAAGTTAACAATTGAAATTTACTTTGTAGTCTTCAAAGAATCTTCAACTGGTTGTTTGGAGCTAGTCATTTTGTCGACTTTGACACAAACTCCTGATCAAGTCGCTGCACACTTATAGTTCGAGAAGACAAACAGAAACCCCAACTACTCGAAGAGCCCAACAATTGATTGAAAGAAAAACTCGGAATGAGCGTGTTTTTATAACCAACAATAGGAAACAAGCTCCCATAAAATTTGTTTATTGTTAAGCTCAATACCAGAGCTCACAGTCATGAAGAGCTTATTCACAGCCAGCAATTCAATCAATCGAAGATCTCCTGTCTCATAGTTCCCGAGTAAAGGTAAGCACGACAAAGGTGTTTCCAACAAACGACACAGAAAGTAATCTGTAGAAGAGTGCGACAGCTGAAATTGAAGCGAGTTAACAAACAGATCACTCACATAAAGAAGATGGTCCTACTTTCTGATTGATACATTTCGAAGGCTTTCGCGTGTACGTTCGTTTGATTCTTCTAATCTTCGTACCAACTAGTCTTTGCAGAATTCAAAAACAAAGCAGATTGGCATCAAAATAATCGTTATTCCATTCCCGCTCACACCCACGGACACTCGCACAAACTGAAAAGTAAAGTGAGGACGGAAACGAAACGGTCAAAGGATTCGAGTAGTTGGACTAGGAGTCTGCTCTTCGATTCCTCCGCTTGGTCATCCAACGCACTGTTATCCTACACTAGTTGAAACGTGAACAGTGTATGATAATAGTGCGTTGATCGACCAGCGGAGAGAAGAGCAGAGGAATGAGTAGAGAAGGAATGACTAGGAAAGGAATGAGACGATGGAGTGACTGTTTGGACTCATTCCAGGGTTTATATGCTACTCGAATGAGACCATGGAAGCTGCAAAAGGCGTTACCCGCAGTCAAATATGCAGTCGCTACCAGTGATAGGAACAGAGAAGGCGGCTAACATCTCTCGGTAGACAAAAGAGAACAATTTTATTGATTGATCGGCGTTCCAATCAGATTGTTTTCTCGCTTCCAGGCTTTCCCCGAGGTGATTTTGAATTTGAACGAGATTGGCAGCGTCCTTTAGAATGCAATCACATCTACCAAGACGTCAACAATCACTGAGCTGTTGGCTTCAGGTCATATTCTTACATGAAATTGAACAATAGATTGTTGGCTGATTCGAATTTTATTGGATAATCCTTCAGTTTATTTGGTTCTTTTATACTTATTTGGACTCCGGCTATGGACCATACGTTCTATAACACCTCCAACTATTTCGTTGTTCTCGTAAAACGACAAGTAGTAGTGGAGTTTGATTGGTCAGCAAATTTTCAGTTCGGTTTCCAAAACTAATGCGCCCATCAATTCCAAATTACACCAATTGATGCTTGTAATGTGTTTAGTTGTGTGTGAAAATTACAACATAAAAAGATCAATTCTTCTAGATAAAGCCAAGTCATCAAATTTAAGCGATTTCTGAGTATATTTATGTTTGCAATTCTGTTCTCGATCAACTTCAGGTCTCCAAACTTTTGGAATTATAAATTCTCAACCTTGTCAATGAGAGTGTCAAATAAGAGCTCACCATCATCAATGGTAAGAGCTGCACAAACTTTTGCAATTTTGGACGATTTTCGACAGATTGTTTGGTTTTGAAGACCTCTCATTTCTTTCTCAGTTATCCGGTAACTACAATTTTAAGCATGATCAATAGCCGGTGTTTTGGGCTTTCTATTAATGTAAAATGGCAACTAGTTGTTGCTAAAATCTCCGAGATATATCGATTTGCGCGATGGACATGTCATAAAAGGGAATGGGGGGTGTTGTGTATTTTAGCTTGTTGGCTGATTGGAATCCGCTGATATTGACAGGGTTTAGAGTTCATGAGTGGTTGTTTTTGTCCTGTTAATCACACGCTTTTAGAGTCACTGGTTCCCGAGCTATAGTCAATGAAAGTTTTCGAAAACACTAAACAGTGAAATTATCGAATATGATTTCAAATACAAACGACTTGACATTTCTCTGTCATAGAATCAGAAGTTTAGATTGTGACCACAACTGTGGAAAAGCGGCGGACACTAACAATTGAATGATTGGAAGCTCGGTATTTCGGAAGTTGTTCAAATAGCTGCATTGAGCTTTGGAGCTTCTACATATACGATGGACAATCAAATACAAATCCATCTAAGGATACATCATAGACATTTATCTACATAAATGGACGACTCAGTGTTAAACAATACGGTCTACTTGATTATTGATCTAGCCGCCATTTTAGCATCTTGACCTATATCAAAGGCGTCCAATTACCGTTGCCACACCCAGGACCGGCGTCTCATTTGCCTTCGGATCCACGGGAAGAACTTCAAAATGAGCATCGAAACGTAGTTAATTGCCTTGTAGTGAATGTTGCAAACCGGTAACAGATTAAATTGCCATCAAAACTTGAAGAGATAGACGAAGAACGTACGTCGATCAGCACTTTTCGGGTTGAACAAATGGCGCCGAGAATCATGATTGATTCATCGTCCATTTGTCGCGATTACCGCCTTGAAGTTCGTTGACTACATGGCGTTTAATACGACGACGAAGACGTGGATTCACTTTCATCAGATGGCCGAGAGTCTTGCCGGTCTTTCTGCTCAGGTTTTTGAGTAGGCGCTCAACACTCGCCTTGGAAACATTACATTTCGTCGCCATTCCTTTAATGCTTCGTAAAATTGGGTACAGTATCTTAACTGTTTCTTACTTCTCGTCCGAAAGCGTCTAAAATGAAAGAATATTCAACGACAAAACCAAAAAGCTGAAAAAATCACGCTATCATTACTAAGCACGCAAAAAACGCAATAAACCAAGTTTCTTCCCAACTTTTGTCCAGTACTGTATTCACATTTGTCTTGTAAACCCTCGAATCACTGCTGAGAGTGATTCGAGGGCGTCTAAAATAAGTCAGTTACTGATTGATACAAATTGAATAAACTTATCTTGTGTGTACACACACACACACACACAAACACAACAGGGGAAATGAATTGTAAATTTCCCTTGTTTGTTTTGAAACAAACAAAGGACGAGGAGCTGAGTGATCCTGAAATTCCGAATATGTTAAGAAAAAGAACAGAAATCGAAACTTACCTCGAATAGCGTACTCTTCGAGGACCACTCAGCTACAAATGATGGTGTCTGGGAGATCTACGACGATTAAATACGGATAGGTGGCACCCAAGCCTGACCTCTAGCTACGAGGACCGCGAGGTGTTTTCTTTCTGAACAAAGCCCTCAAATCGCCGATCATTGTTTTGCGGTGTCTCAATCACCAATTAATGAATAGTAGAATTCAAAGCAGACCTTAAGGTAGAACCAGAAGTTGCAATTTGCCTCGGGAATGGTTTGTTTCTGATAGAAAAATTTCAAATCACTAGTGAGTGACTCCGGGGGCCTGAAATAATCAAACAATAACTGATACAAATCAGGACAAACCGTAGTTGTGGAACGCTCTGGAATGTCTCTTATTGTTTGAACACTCAACTCCAAGAGAGGGTTTCTGTGGAGCTCAATTTATTAACTAACTTATACAAATTGAACAAACTTTGAATATGGGGCTTTCTAGAACTATTTCGTCCCCATCATAAACTCTCGAATCAGCATTAAGTGTTTCTGTAAGTCTAAACCCAACAATAAATATCGACTAAGAGCCGCACGTTTGTCCTTAGACGCGTTGGTGTTAACGAACGTAACAACGAGGCATCAGCGCGTGAGCGCAACGTTTCTATGAGATTTGTGTTAACGATGTTGATGCATTGCTTACGGTTTTTCTTTTATCGCAACGTTCTTAGCGCTTTTCGAATTCGTCAGCTTCAACGGCACGTGATGTCGAAAATAACCATACGATCATGAATTTGATTGGAAACAAAGTCGTCGAAAGAGAACTCACGATTTTGGTATTCGCATGGGAAGCTGACCAAAACTCGTCGCTGTTGTTGAAACCAAGCCACCTCCACAAGCAAATGTTGGGAAAACAGCATGACCTCTTGATTGCAGCAATATAAACGAGAACTGTCAGTGTCGTTGGATTCGAGCTAAAAACTGGTCGATCTCTCGTCCTGTTTCCTCGACCCAATCAACCGCTGATATGTGCTTGAATGAAGGACGAAAATTTTGTTGCAGTTGATTGCTCAACAGGAGGGCAGTGAATGTGGCAATTGTACTCACATGGAAAACGGTTTGTTGACAAAAGAACAACGGTCATTGCTCACAGAAGTTGGTTGAAAGGTAATGGCCTTCGAGTCTGTAAATTGTGAGTTCAAGTCGAAATAAAAGTAACCGAAACGCGACTTCACAATTTTTGGCCAATTGATCCTCAGCCAAATGGAAGGCGGAAGTAATGGTCGAGAATCGGCAAGAGTTTTTAAACAGTTGAGAACGAAGCTAACGGTAACGTTTAAGTGTTTTATCAACAGTCGAAAGGAATACCGGAGAGATTGTCGAAGTATTGAGGGTTCAACCTTCTTGCCGCCGTCTGTTTAATTTTGGTGGATATTCTGGTTCATAAGGAGTTAATTTGATCGTAAAATTCAATAATCAAATAAAGAATAAGTCATCAAACCCAAGCTGTTGTCATCTTAGACAACGGTTCAAACTAACGTCGAATGCAAAGTGATGACTATCAAGTCAAAGACATTTTATTTTCTACTCGGCAAAATAAAAGTTTACAACAAAAAACGATATAACAGAAACACATCAGTTAGAATTGAGGGGACATTTTTGCTTAAGATTCTTGAGTAACTGCCTTAGAATAGAATTGTAGGCATCAGGCCGGGCGTCGAAGATGGGTTTCAGTCGAAGCCAAACTAAATTGGAGAGTTTGTCCGGTTCACTGAAAAGGTTCTTGTCCACATTACATCGATCGTATCTCTGCGACTAGCTATTTTGGAACCATGTATTATATACCGTTGTAACGCTCATTAGTTGAGTTTTCTAAATTGCTAATATACATATTAGAGAAACATCGTAACGACCAAAATATGTAAATCCGCACTTGGAGCAAAAATGTAGGAAAGATTTCTACCAAAGTTAATAAGTCCATTGTAATTATTTTATATGCTGTCATATATTGCATGTCGATGAGCCCCACTGATGCGCACAACCCTATGTTCTTTCGAGGCAATCGGCTCAACTTTTAATATGGTTTGATCAGAAAAACCGATTTCAGTGTTAATTTCAAGTCAAAAATTTACTCAGTAAAAGTTCGTATCTTGCAAAACAAATGTCAAATACGTACTCTCCATACTCCAATCTATAAGTTTAACACTTTGCTTCCAATCGTCAACTCCACTTTCTCCCCATCATCATTGCCGATTAGTTAGGAGATCGCAGATTACCTTTGATCACAGGACTTTCGAGTAGACCTATAAATCCGATAGTTAAGTGGCACAAGATCTGAAACCAATTGATTTCGACTCACTGAGAAGTGGATGTCGAACTCTCCAAATCATGAGCAGCTTTCTGTCCTGCAGTCACCAGCAGCTCACAGTCATGAAGAGCTTATTCACAGCCAGCAATTCAATCAATCGAAGATCTCCTGTCTCATAGTTCCCGAGTAAAGGTAAGCACGACAAAGGTGTTTCCAACAAACGACACAGAAAGTAATCTGTCGACGAGTGCGACAGCTGAAATTGAAGTGAGTTAACAAACAGATCATTCACACGAAGGAGGTGGTCCTACTTTCTGATTGATACATTTCGAAGGTCTTTGCGTGTACGTTCGTTTGATTCTTCGAATCTTCGTACCAACTAGTCTTTGCAGAGTTCAAAAACAAAGCAGATTGGCATCAAAATAATCGTTATTCCATTCCCGCTCACACCCACGGAAACTCGCACAAACTGAAAAGTAAAGTGAGGACGGAAACGAAACGGTCAAAGGATTCGAGTAGTTGGACTAGGAGTCTGCTCTTCGATTCCTCCGCTTGGTCATCCAACGCACTGTTATCCTACACTAGTTGAAACGTGAACAGTGTATGATAATAGTGCGTTGATCGACCAGCGGAGAGAAGAGCAGAGGAATGAGTAGAGAAGGAATGACTAGGAAAGGAATGAGACGATGGAGTGACTGTTTGGACTCATTCCAGGGTTTATATGCTACTCGAATGAGACCATGGAAGCTGCAAAAGGCGTTACCCGCAGTCAAATATGCAGTCGCTACCAGTGATAGGAACAGAGAAGGCGGTTAACATCTCTCGGTAGACAAAAGAGAACAATTTTATTGATTGATCGGCGTTCCAATCAGATTGTTTTCTCGCTTCCAGGCTTTCCCCGAGGTGATTTTGAATTTGAACGAGATTGGCAGCGTCCTTTAGAATGCAATCACATCTACCAAGACGTCAACAATCACTGAGCTGTTGGCTTCAGGTCATATTCTTACATGAAATTGAACAATAGATTGTTGGCTGATTCGAATTTTATTGGATAATCCTTCAGTTTATTTGGTTCTTTTATACTTATTTGGACTCCGGCTATCGACCATACGTTCTATAACACCTCCAACCATTTCGTTGTTCTCGTAAAACGACAAGTAGTAGTGGAGTTTGATTGGTCGGCAAATTTTCAGTTCGATTTCCAAAACCAATGCGTCCATCAACTCCAAATTTACACCAATTGATACTTATAGTATATTTAGTTATTTATCAAAATTACAACAAAGGAGATCAATTCTTCTAGATAAAACCAAGTCTTCAAATTTAAGCGATTTCTGAGTATATTTATGTTTGCAATTCTGTTCTCGATCAACTTCAGGTCTCCAAACTTTGATGATCGTAATCTTCTAAGCTCCTTAACAAGTGTGCCAAATTAGGGCTCACCATCATCAATGGTAAGAGCTGCACAAACTTTTGCAATTTTGGACGATTTTCGACAGATGGTTTGGTTTTGAAGACCTCTCATTTCTCTCTCAGTTATCCGGTGTCTACAAGTTTACGCACAATCAATAGCCAGGCTTTCAAGCTTTCTATTAACACAATATAAACAATGACTGTTGCCAGAATCTCTAAGCTACATCGATTTGCGCGATGGACATGTCATAAAAGGGAATGGGGGGTGTTGTGTATTTTAGCTTGTTGGCTGATTGGAATCCGCCGATATTCACAGGGTTTAGAGTTCATGAGTGGTTGTTGTTGTCCTGTTAATCACACGCTTCTAGGGTCACTGGTTCCCGAGCTGTAGTCAATGGAAGTTCACATTTCGGACATAAACTTTCGAGCTAAAATCTCGATGTTGACGTTTCTGTTTGTTGTTATTTCAACTCACCTAAATTGTGAACATGGGTTCGAGCAATTAACAGCTGCAGATGCGAACTGTTATCAGCGAATGATCAAAATCGTGCACTTGAATTTAAAGCTTCACCTTGAATGAGAACGTGAGGGGACAACAAAACAAAGATCTACAAGCAAATAAAAGAAGTGATTGACATCAACTCACGATCGTTGCGCTTGACTACGACGATAAACGTAAAATCTGTCATTTAATTGGAATCCATTGCTATTTCCTTGTGTACCAGATGATAATCCCGTTGAAATAATGGAAGAAATAATCAATTATCTGACTTCAAAAAGGTCATAAACTAAACGAATAAGCTTGAAATATTGTCCAATAGAATTAGAATTGACCACCAACCTACGGTCCAAGTTCACATAAGAATGTGACCTGAAGCTAACAGCTCAGTTGTTGATGTCTTGGTAAATGTGACTGTGTTCAAAGAAACGCCGTCAATATACATGTTCGAATTCGAACTTCAGTAGCACTCCGGGTAAAGTTTGGAGATTAAGAAACAACCTGCCAATCATAAATAAACTCGTAATCCATTGTCTACTGAGTGATGCCAACTACCTTATCTATTCTTATCACTTCAGGCTACTGCATCTATGACTGCGGGTATCGCCTTCTGCAGTCTCGATGGTCTCATTCGAATATATATAAAGCATGGAAATGAGTCCAAACAGTCATTTTATCGTCTCGTTCCTCTGCTCCCTTCCGAAAAAACAGGGAGAACGGCATTCAGTGCCGAGGACAAAAAGGTAAGTGACTGCTTGATCACTGATCTAACTGAATGTTTGCGCCATTGAAGTTTATATTTGTTCAAATGCGAGTCATTTGAAATGAAGTTTTTCAAATTGGCGTCATTTGGACGTTGGAGTTCAAATGACAGGACGACGGCATACAGTGCCGGACAAGAAAGTAGTCGACTGCTTGATTACTGATCTAACTGTATGTTTTAGGCATTGAATTTGAAATAACCAAATGCGAGTCATTTGAATTTGAAAAATTCAACTTGAGCTACATGCATGTTTCTGTATTAATGCGCGTCATTTGGACGCCGTTCTTCAAATAGCAGGACGACCCTGCTTTTTGTTCGAGCAATAGAAACTCGTCCAAGATATTGAACATTTCGCTTTGTATTTTACCCAATTGATTGAACAGATTTCTTGTTTTATTTTCACTTGTTTATTCGGAGGATTTCAAAAGAACCAGCAATTGAAAGCGTGGATAGTTTTTGCATCAAATCAAAAAGTCGATTGCCACTGGAAATGCTGAAGAATTCAGACTCATTCTTGCGACTGATCATCACGTTCTGCACGTCGACGAATCTCTTCTCAACGACTACTGGAAGTCAGTTGGAACGAACGACGATTTGACTTTGGATCAACCGCAAGAGACGATTGTTAATCGTCAAGTGGCAATCTGACATCTTTCTACTTCTTTGACTGAAGACCCCAAAGATCTCAACAAACTTCTCATCAGATCGCAGCTATGAGCATGAAATAAAAGCGTGTTTTGGAGGCATATTTGCGACTCTACGTTCGTGAAATTTCTTCTCAACGCAGAGACAACGGCCATGTGAAATCGAAAGACGTGCAGCGTACAGTTTTCAGTAATCACAAGCGAGCACCAAAAATGACTGACCAATTCGTTTAGTGATCAACGCAGCAGCTTCGGTACGTGGAGCGACTCTCAGTCAGAATCCAACTCGAATTTACGACTTGTTGGCTGCTTCAGCCCTCGAAATCGATCAGCTTCTTTATCCGACTGCTGCAAACAATTACGCCGCAAAGTTGACCAAAATTTATCGCAATGATTTGTATAACGTTCATAGCTACCGCATTCGAACCGTAGGCCTACAAATTATAGTAAGTAGTTCGTCAATCTATTTCTTGACGACCAGATTCGCGATGACCTGGGCAATCAACGATAAAAACAATGAAATTTTCTGGCTGATTTGTGTGGTGTTTTTCGAATAAACAAATCGCGAAATGTTCGTTTACAGAAAAAAGTTTATTGAAAATAACAAGTTACAAGGTAACTAAAACCGAAGACAAGATAACAAATGCGATAAAAAATACGAAACATTGTAATGGCAAGAAGACAGTCAAAGAAATTGATTAGGTGTTTGAACAAGGTACACGAAGAGATTGAGTGCTTGTTGTTTCCGGTTCCATTTGCACATCACCCGACGGCTCTTCTTCCGATTTTGTAGTAGTGGTGGTTTGCTTGTTCTGAGTTCTACGCAGTTGATTCTTCAGTTTGTATTCCAACGTTGAATGTGGAACACCAAACTTCGATCCGGCTTTGTGAACCGACATTCCACCGCTAACGGCTCGCATTGCGTTCTCCAAGGCACTTTTCTCGTATCGTCTGAAAACAAAAACGGTCATTGAGTTCTCTCGTGCTAATCAGAAGTTGTGTTGAGGACTGAAACTCACCGATATTGACCACGACGTCCTCGAGAAGACTTGGACACCACCCCTTTGTTCGCTTCCGAATGCGTTGTTCCATTGGCGATTTGTGACAATGTGTTGTGAAACAAAAGATTCAGAGCCGCCAGTTGCTGCAGTTGCAAAAACGCCACGTAATTGGCTGCTGAGTTGACGGTTGGCGGTTGAATTTGATGATTGAAGAGACTGTTTTGAGGAACACCGAAGAGTCCAAGAGATCGGTTTGGAGTTGAAAATGGCAGAAAAGGTTTGCTCTCATCGGGACTTTGATTTGACGAACAATTTGGCTCAGACATTGAGCCTGTTAACTGAAAGATCGAAAATGAAACAAGTTTACCACAACACGAATAATCAAACACGAACATACGGTTTAGAGGAACCAACTGGTGAGTTAAAATCAACAGCTTTGAAGGCGTTCATTGACTTGAAAAGAACTGCGAATGAAAAGCGTAGGGAGAAAAATCGACAACCGTTTGGGAAAACGAACGAATCTGTTCGTCGCTTTTTTCAGATCGTTTTTTGAGAACTTGAGTGTAAGAAAACATTTAGGACCAATTAAGGTTCCATCTTATTGCGGGGTTTAATCCCGGTTGAACGAACTTTTAATCGTTCACGCGTCGACATTTGCGTGTTGTGTCGGATTGGCGGCATTCGCCTTTGAATTCCACCGCTAACGTTTCAAGTCGCAATTTCAACGCTTTTTTGGGCCAAACTGTTCGTTTGAACGATCGCAATGCTTTGAACGAGCCTAATAGCTCTGTGGTGGTAAACAGGAACTGAACTGGAGATTAGAGGAACCCACTGCTCAGTTAAATGAAGAGAAAAGGTCATGGAAAACGAAACAAAAGAACGTTGATCTTGCTTAATGGTTACGAAAGAGAACACGAGAAGTCACGCACGCAGAACATAAACACGAGTTCTTGTCGTCAATCTAACCAACAAGATCATCGAATCGACAATCAGACACGCGTAGAAAAGAACAAAACGAAAGAAATTCGACTCATCAGCGAAACGACCGAAAGTGAAGCTGCTCGAGTGGTGGATTGGAAGGGTGCCGTCGACCACCGAAGATTGGAACCAACGACAAGCGGAGGGTTTAGTAATTTTTGTTGATTTTTCGGCAACTGCAATTAACAGCGTCCGCTGATCAATCGCCCACCTCGTCATCGCTGCTCGTCAATTCATCGCTAATTGGGAAAATGAGTTTGATCGTCTGTTTCACCAAAAGGAATTCGGTTTTCATGATGAGGTTCATGTACATTAAGAATACGAGAATCAGTGGCAGTTTAGTTCTTTGAATCAGCAGCAGATACAAAAACATTCAAAACGATCTCGATGAGTCAACAAGAATTGCAAAAGCTTTGTCTCAACGGATGACTAATCCACGTGATATAACTGATAAACAAAATGTATAGTCGGCGAGTATCCCCGAATTCGCCCCAACGGAAACCACTCGTGTGTGTGTGGTCGGCGCCCAATTCTCGAGCGTCCAATCAGAGTTCGCGAAACGGAAATGTTTTTGGGAGGTCTTTCGCTACAGTAGGCTTCCGCCCAAAGTGTCGCGGTGTTGATGACTTGAGAAGATCGATGAAAATGACCGTTGCAAAGCTCGTTGGCATCGGTTCCCGCCTTTTTCGAACCGAAGATCTCTACCGTATTCGTAGTTTAACGCCCATTCCTTCGGCGCCCGTTTTTTGAGCGCTCAGTTACTTCGATTTGCGCTTCAAATACAGAGAACTAAGATAAAAACAAGCGCCATGAAGGAGACGGTCCATTAAAAGACGCGATAGGAAAGCGTGTAAGTCGGTGGCAATTTTCGTTCGTTGCTACAAACACCGCGAGAGTTTAAGACCCGATGCTCAACTTTACAAAGTCAATTGATCACCGTAAGACCTGAGAATAAGAACGCCGAAGAAATTAAACAGAACTTGAATGCTCAATCAGAACAAAGAGAAGATGAAGACTGACAAGCAAACGATGAGCATTCGAAGCGAAAGGTCAACTAGTTGGGCAACGATTGTGTTTGTTCGCAGTGGAAATTTCACACGTCCGGTTGAAAAATTGAGTGTACGAACAAGTGAATCGCTCTGTTGGCTAACAAAAAGGAATCGTAACTCGTGTATCAGATTCTTGGGACGGGCGGGAACGACGATTGAATTCGAAATCGACGCCGCGTTGTGCTCACGGAAGCCGATCATAAGGCGAAAGTAAACAGGAAACTTAAGGCGAATCACATTGACGATTACGCAAATCCACGAGATCGATTCATACGCGTACACGACAAAAATTCGTGGGTCGAAAAGCAAAAACAAAACACATCGAAGTTGAAAAATCGAAACTTCTTTGGAAGCTTTTGGTCCAAGCACGCAGCTTAACTTTCACAGAAATCAATTGAATTCGCGGATCAGCTTGAGGAGAACAACAATCTCCCGAACTTCCGAATCAACATGTCGAACGGTTTCGCTTAACCGCTGAAATGTTGTCGACCAAAAAGGTCGTCATAATTTCTGCGCCCATTCGAAGACAATCGACGAGAGTGAATGAAAGGACTTTCGATTGGCGTTTCGAACGAATTATGGAAATAGACAACTGACATTTAAGTCCATGAACACGAGAGTGTCTAATGCATCGAACACGGGAATTGCGAGAAAACTGGCAGTGCTCATTGAAAGCACCGTAAGATGGTCGAAAATCGGGCGATCTCAACAACCCTTCTCAGGGCCGATGGCGACAACTGGACCGCTTCGACGTGCGAAAAGTTGGCGTCACGATTCGTACGATCAATTTTGCACCAACCGATGGCTTTTTGGCCGTAGCGAATGCATTAGCGAATTGTCGAGAATTATTGTAAAGTTGAAGCGGCGAAATTCGAGAGCTTTTAGTTGTGATCAACAAGCAAAAAGACATTCGTTTTAGCCATGAAAACAAGGTCCTTTGGTTTTCAACAAAATCGATTGGAATGAAGATCGTGAAACGCATTCCAATCAAACAAACCGAATCCATGACTTTCGCGAAACAATCGCACGATGTTCGTTGGCCACTGAAAGTTCTGATGACGATAGAAAGTGCAAACGAATTGAATCGAGAATCCAAATGCACAGAAACGTTGTTAGATAACAATCGTGCTTTCGATTTGTTTTCACATCGAAGCGTTTGATTCTTGAATGAATTTCCGAAAAGATTGGGAGCTTCGGCTACTTAGCCCATTGATTTGTTTTACATTCTGGTTCGGCACGAACCTTCAAAATGATCTTAAGAAGTCGCTTCGATTGTCACAACTTTTCTTTCATATCGATGCGATTTTTGTTCTTCCGCAAAAACGGAAGTCGGCACTCTTCTTAAGTCCTCAATTGGCGTTGATTTGCGAACCAGTCGGCCACAAAGTTCATTTCGACTTTGAGTCTCAACCCTCGATTGTTGGACCGAGTTCAATTGCTATCCTGGGCATCGTATTCTGTTTTATTGAACAATAACAATGCGAAGAATTTAAATTATGACGACGATTAAAACAAACGTAAAGGTCATGGAATTAAGCGGAAAATGAGACGATAGTCCGGGAATAACCACAAAAATGGCAGCAAGTGAACAAAAGATGAGGGTAGACGGGCAAATGCGCTCAACTGATAAATTCAACTAAACCGTGATGTTCAAAACAAATCAAATACAAAAACAAACATAAATTAGAACGAACGGTTCAAAACCAAAATAATAACAAAATGAATGGAAGGCACGTAGAATCCGGAAGAGTAAGAACGATGAGTCAAAATGAGAAAAACATTTGAAGACCGATTGTTTAACTCTCTTTTTTCTCGGATGGCACAACCAACAAAAGTTTTTGAGCGAAAATGGTAACATCATCTGAAAGTACAGAGTGAACATCGATGGTATGTTTGCTATGAACTTACCCATGAGATGATCAATGAAGCTGATTTTTCCGCGCAGTTGAATAAACAGAAAGTAAACCGGAAGACCGGTCAACATGATTCCGATTCCAATTGCCGTGTCCATCGGTGCTTGGATTACGGGAAAGATGACCAAGAACAAGCAGCCCAAAAGGAAGATGATCGGCCAAACCAACGAAACTTGAAGTGGTCGTGGATAATCACGTGGTGGTTTGGATACCCTAAAAACTCACTTAGAATCTTGATTCTTTTTGTTTCGCAAACCGCAAGTAAAGTAATCCACAGGTCGCCATTCCAATAGCCAACCAATTGACGATTTGAACGTAGTTGATTAGTGTGTAGATATTGTCCGAGAGTAACAAGTACAACAAACTCAAAAAGGCCTAAAATCGTACAACGTTCAAATGCAGTTGATTCTGAAGACTCACAGTAAATAGAACGGCAGGAATTGGCGTCTTCCAGTAGGGATTGATAAAGCTAAGAACTCGGGGCATGTGTTCGTTTCGTCCGGCAACAAAGAAAAGTCGAGAAGAAGTCATCATTACACCGTTGACTGTACCAAAACACGAACAAGCGACCATAATCGGCATAATAATCGCAAGTGGTCCGTAGTATTTGTTGGCAAACGTGACGGCAATCGCTTTCGACTCTAACAATTCGTCGGGTGAAGTTCCGGCGTAGAAGGCGATGTTGACTAACAGATAAACCACAGTAACAATGGTACAACTGAAGAAGATTGCACGTGGCAGATTTCGCGTTGGATTGATGAGTTCTTCGGTAATGAAGTTGAGGTAATTCCATCCGTTGTAGGCCCACAATCCCGAGTAAAATGCCAAAGCTACTTGGCCCACTCCAATGTTCGGAATTTCGAACATCGCTTCAAATGAATTGTGATATGCTGAAAACATCAATTCGATTCAATTTCTTGATAGCAACTTACGTTCACCAATGAAGAGCAGAATGATTCCCGTCAAAATGATCAGACCAACAGCGAAGAGTTTTGTCACCGTAAACACATTTTGTACACCGGTACCAAACTTCACGCTCCAGCAATTGATCAGACATAATAACACTTGAACAACGAAAGCGCATTTACGTCAATTCGATTAACTTACGGATAATTCCGGCGGCTAGAAGTTGCGGAACGGGAAACGGCAACGGGCAGTGTGGATACAACGGCTGTAGAATGTAATTAGCGAATGTCATGGCAACGGTAGTGATTGTGCATGGACTAAAACAAACCTTAAATCACATAATTCGATCAACTCACCGAACGATAATGCACTCGATCCACATACGAAGAAAACCTAAAGAAATCACATGTTAACTATAAGTGATTTCCAATTTTTACCCATCAATGGACCAAAAGCTTCGAGAACATCTAAAACAAAAATGTTTAAAGCAATCAAGTTGTAGCTCTTACATGCATAATCCCCACCACTCGATCGAATGAAAGTTCCAAGTTCGGCTGAAAATGTAAAAAATATAAGTGCAATTTGATGGCAACTAACCGTAGCAATAGGCTCCAATTGCACTGAACAGTCCACAAATAACCCAAATAACCAGAGACCATCCGACGGATTGAATGTCTAAATTTCGATGCGTACAAAAATGTCCAACAAAACACTCGAACTTACTCTCGTGAACGCCTTTTGGTGAAATGAAGATACCGGATCCAATAATGCATCCAACAATAATCATAATACCGCCAAAAAGCGTAATGGTTGGCGTGAGTCCAACATCAGGTTCATCATCACCTTCTTCCTAAAAACACAAGTAAAATAAAATCCAAGTGAACGGTACCGTTTTTTCACGAGTTGTGGGCTCGTAGATCGGCTTTTCGAGTTCATTGTCCAATTTCAAAGACATGATAATTAATGTCGAGGAATGTTGGTCCAACGAACCGCACCCGAGAGTTGCTGTCCACTTCGAATTCTTGTTCTCTGAAACTTCACAATTTCACTTTCAAAATGCGGAAGTTGTACGAGTAGCACGTGCATTTAAAGCGCCAAATAGACGTTGTAAGTGAGAAATAGTCGAAATGCTTCAGATAAAAACAAACACCGAAAAGGCAGAGAAGAGGGACGACAAGTGGACTGTCCGTTTACTAACCGCTCGAACCGTCGACTTGGTCCTCGCACGGCGATGTGCGTGCGGCCAACAATGTGGCCAGCTGCAGCTGTCAGGTTATGGCGATGATTTCGCGAGTAAAACGCTTTGGATTCGAAAGAAAACGTTTTGATGGAAACGGTACAATTCCAGATTAACATCAAACAGCCATTAGTATCCGATGTTTTTAAAGAACGAAATTTCAAGTTGCGACAATCAAAGGCGTTTGCTCATAAATAGTTCATTCAAGTAGTGGGTTTGCATAATTCAAGATTCCGCTTCGACAACACGTTTGTTTCCACTCGAAAAGTAAACATCGCAAAACGAAGGTTGATAATTTTTTTTAAAACGATAAGAAGCTGCGTCTGCTCATCAGTCTATCAGTTCGGGGGCTTAGAATTCAGAAGACAAAATTGAGTGAATTACGAGTCAAACGCGCACTCTTTTCGTCGTGTCCCCGAGTCGATGGAATTAACGAACTCGCAAGTCCTCAAATTCCTCTTTTTGATTAGAAGACTCGAAGATCCTAACCGTTCGGATAAACAAAAGGTTCAAAGCTTAATCGCCTAATTGGCTAATCGAATTAACGGAAGGAACTGCACCCTCGACTGTCGATGCTCATCGCTCCGTAAAAAATACCCCGCAAATCGTTGGGTTGCCGAAGTCGATCGACAATAAATAAGAGGGTGAAAGCGGTGCGATTCTTTTGTCCCTATGAACTGACAGCAAAGGTCGAACGACGCTAATGAACCGAAAGTCGTCGTGGTCCTTCGATTGAAATTTGACGGTCGCACGATTCGTTTCACAATCCTTAAATACGGGCAACCATTCAAACACACTACTCAAAAGACGTCCGGAAGCTTTCACCGAACGGCGTGCTCTTTCGAATACGGAGCTTATGTTCGACGTTTCCGTCGAAATTGCATCTCCAACAAAAGACTCTTTGAGCTGATCGTTGAAGCGAAAACAACAGCCGATCTGTTAATCTCGTTCACTGACACTCTCGGAATTCGTCCAATTGATAACATCACCAATGGACGGTTAAATGGACGCTTGAAAACATTAAACGTTCGATAACATTTGCGATCGCAAAGGCGCATAATTCTCCTCGTCGGCTATTTCTGATCGTTTTGCATTTTTTGTTTCTAATCGGAAACTAAACGGAGCATTCGACGATTGTTCATCGACCTTTTCGGAATGATTTTCGATCGACATGTTTCGCTTTTCGTAAACTTTTTGTTCAAAACAAATCAAAAGGGGCTTGAAACTTTTGAATCATAATTGACAGTTAATCCACGTTCTATACTGAGAAATTGCACTCCTTTTCAACAAATTCCGCAGACCAACTTTGTGACGAATAGTTGATAAGCATTCGAAATGAACACGCTAAAGCAAAATGACTAAAAGCCAAAATGATACAAGCTACTGAAAAGAAATTCTCACAATTTCCGAGCAATTGGAAGCTCGAAACTACGTGCTGACAACAAGATTCCCTTAAAACTTCTACAAGTGAAAGGTCATCGATTATTCTTAGGTTGAGAACCCAAGAGATGGACGGTAAATGTAAAATGGTGACAGTTTATATTAGAAAGATGGATTGAGTGGTCAGACTCGTACGACACTTTTCGAACTTGCGCCTATTGAAATTATGATTGATCGAAGAAGAGGTGCAAAACGTTCGAATTTGACGATGCGCATTGATTTCAAGTTGCTAGTAAGACTGAACGCTGTTGAATTAATAGGAAAGAAGAAAATTCACACTGTTGGATTCAAAATCCTCGTGGATCCCGCTGACGCCCGTCATACTAATTCCTGTAGGTGAGAAATTTACGGCTGACAAGCATGGAAATAACGATATTAATGTCAAACACAAGCACTCGAACATTAGTAGAGTACTGAAAAATGATTAATGAAAGAACCAGAAATGATGTTCGTCTATTTGTCATTAATACTACAAGTTGTTCGTGATCGAATCGGCTGATGACCAAACCGACGTTGACCGTTCATCAAGGTCAAGAGTTAGCCGCATTGATCGGTCCACACCAGCGACTTGTTGTGTTTGAACGTACGAACACAATGAGGCGTTAAAGAGTTCGTCGAGTTGCAATCGCCGCTCGACCAATCAATCGAGATTGCAGTCGTTTGCCACTTTTGTTACTCTCGAGTTGCTCGTCATTTTGGTTTTGACGTTTCGGAGTTTCGCGCCATTCCACTCGCATTGTCATTGGCATATTTGACCCCCACCCCTTCGTGTGCGCGTTGCCTCCAATTGACGTTTATTTCTAGCCGAGGGACTCTTGTCACACATCGACTGACCTCGACTCTTATGATCGTCTTTCCAAAACGAGAATCAAGTTGCAAACCGCCGACCGATTGAACTGATACTTTTGCAGAGTCCCATCGAATCTCAATACCTTAATCTGAGGGTTAATCATCGCGTGCAAACATTGGGGTCTTTCATTCGACGCAGATGATTGACGGCTCTACGTGCTTAGATGAGTAATGATCCTTTCTTCCGACTATCATTTTGTATTCGGGGTGAAACAGATTGTTAAGGAATTTGATTTGATTAAGGAGTACCAAATAAACGCATACAAATAAACGTTCTATACGCTTTCTTTTATCGATCAAAGTGAACGATTTCTAGGCGAAACATTTTCCTACTCATGTGCAAATATCTTACAAGGAGTGCTTGTCATCGGTATCCGCTGTAATTTGACATCGTTATTATCAATCAACGCGTCTCGATGAGCTGAGCATTACTGTATAAGTCATTTTTGCCCAATCACAGAAATTGCCAAAAACCAAAAACACTAAAATTGCTAAAATCGTAGTATCGATTATGCTGATTATCGTGGTGAAGTCCGTTTGTTTTTATCTCACTCCATTATGGAGATATTGGCCGTTTTATTTGGCCAACATTCATTCCAGGTTATGGTCCGCTAATCTTCCCTTGGAGGTGTGAGCTGCAATAGTCGAGTGAGTAGTGATGGGCTTGCGAACTCTTTTGGAGGTTGTGAGTTCGATTCTCTCTGTTGTTGAATGCAAGTTGCTGTCTTGTGTCCACAAAGCAAAAAGAGTGAATAGCAGGTAACTACGAGGCATTTAATCGACTTTTTTCACTTTTTGGAGTCGTTTGGTAGACGCAGCACTTGAAAGAGACAATCGAAGAAATCGAACTCACAACCTCCAAAAGAGTTCGCAAGCCCATCACTACTCACTCGACTATTGCAGCTCACACCTCCAAGGGAAGATTAGCGGACCATAACCTGGAATGAATGTTGGCCAAATAAAACGGCCAATATCTCCATAATGGAGTGAGATAAAAACAAACGGACTTCACCACGATAATCAGCATAATCGATACTACGATTTTAGCAATTTTAGTGTTTTTGGTTTTTGGCAATTTCTGCTATTGGGCAAAAATGAGCATGGTATTCAAAATCAGCGTAAAATTGCGCGTGGACTGATAATTCAGCCAAAACTAGCGGGAACTACTTAGGACCTCTACTTGTTAGCTCACTCCACTTTTTCATAGGTTTTTATAGGCGCAATAGCAAAAAAAGTTACAACAAAGTGACTCGATTAGATTGAGAGTAAAATTACGGTTTGGCCGGAGATCATTCGTCCAATTCCTCGGCATCATCCGTTTTGTGTTGAGCGACGTTCGTTCTTTGTTTAGCCAAGACCTTGCGGCTCTTCAGAAAAATTTGTCTGAAACGAAAAGTTTGTAGAACAACTTTCTGGTGACCACTTACCGCATGTCGTAGGTCACTGTCTCTATCGTTTCTCCGATTAAGTCCGAGAAGTTGTCCCGATCACCACGACTGACCTCGTCATAAACCTTCAAATCGTAGAGGTTTATCAAATCCAAAATGAATTCAGTGATTGTGCTCTTCGCTTCGTTTCCGATTCCTTCGATCACTTGTGGTTATGTAAATGAAGAAGTTCGGCCTTCGACCTCTTCCACCAACGAGCAACGTATCAAGTCCAAAGCAAAAACCGCTCAGTAGTCGACTGAGAAGCATATGAAAGTACATACTTAAAAGAACTTCGTTTTTTTAGCAAAATGCATCGGTTTATGATTAACGTAAAGTGAGTCAACAGCATGAGTTGTTAGACACATTTTCAGCTCTCTGTATTGCAAAACCATCGCGGATTAGCATTTTGACAAACAGTTCGATCGTCAGTCAGTTGTTAAGAGGACACGTTTGAGTAGCGAATCCGCAAACTGGCTCGTGTCTGTTCATGCGCTGTTGGTAAATGTCTAGTATTCGACGTCAAACCCAACAAGAAATGACTTATCGTTATAGATCGCCGTTCAGTTCGTCTTATTTTCCGAGTTCACGTTGGTTGGACGACTTCGATTTCGATCGTCCGATCATTTCGCGTCCCTATTACCAAGAACGATCGTTTCGTGAGGCACATCGTTTTGCTGATGGCATCAATGAGGTAATCGAATTGAGATGATTGTTGTGAATTCGATTGTTGTTTAGCCAGTTAGCGGTCCCGATTACTTTTCTCTTCAACTCGACGTGTCCGCTTTCAAACCCGAAGAATTGAAAGTGACTGTGATCGAAAACCAGGTGGTCATCGAAGGACGACACGATGAACGACAAGACCGCTACGGAGAGATCGAACGTTATTTCGTGCGAAAATACACGATTCCAGATGCTATCAAACCGGAGGATGTAACTAGTGAATTGTCCAAAGACGGGATTCTCACCGTTCAAACTCTTCGGAAAGCGCCCGTTGAAGACGAAAAAGTTCGCAACATTCCCATTCAACCGAAGAACTAAGACTTCAAAAGCCCCATAAGTATTACCGTTGCTATTATGCAGTGCTATCATTCCTATCGTAGTATTCAACGTTGTCAATAAGCAAAATATAAGCTTTGAATATTGCTGTTTATTTACGTGAAATAATCATAACTTTAGAGTTTGGAATGTGTTCAATGACTTTGAAAACGAAAGATTGCGAAATAAATAACACCGAAAATCAACAAAGCACAATGGTTGGAATAGCTAACTACAGAAACTAAACTCGATTAGATTTTACAAGCTACTTGTAAATCACTTCTTAATCGTTTGATAATCTCGTTCTGACTACTGGAATCAAGACTTTCTTCGTTCTCACTAAGATTCGGATACTGCTTCAAAAGTAATTGCCACGTATTCAACGGATTAGCGCCATCGAGTAGTCGGCCCAATAGCTTGAAAATGACAATTCGAAAACGATTCGGTTGGTTTCGGCAGCTTAGTCGGTAATCGGAGAGAACATCGTAATAAAGACGTCGCAGTTGACTCGGAGCTGTTTGATCCCAATAAAGTTGTTTACTGTCCAAACTCAGTTGCCAAACATCGAGTAAACTGTTCAGAATCCAATAAAATGTGAGACATCTCACCAATGGCTAAAAGACAAGACCTGTAACTGTCGACACTCGAAGAACACTAACATTCATTGCAATTGCCATGCTCGACTTTTTACGCGAACTCCAAACTTCTTCCCGGAGAATGTGTGCGTAGGATCCTTTGGCATGAAACCAAACCATGTTGGCGAATTCTTTTTTGCTCTGATCGTCGTTACAAATCTTTCGTGTGCACAACGCCATTCCAACACCAAGAGCGAGATTACTACAAAATCATTTAATAGGCACTTGTTTTGTTTGAGTACCTGTTCAGTAAAAGCTTCGGACATTTGCGTATGAGTGCATAGTGTTTTTGTGCACGTTGATTGTCGCCGTACTTCCAATAAAGTCCGCACGTGATGACATGCGTCCACCACGTGCACAGCTCATCACCTTGACCTTTCGCCGTTGAGTCCCAATCATTTTGTACGTCGTCTAAATGTCAATGAAGCCGAGTGATAAGCGAACTGTTATTCAAGTTTTTGGTCTTTTTTGCAGCTCCTTGTTGGAGTGAGAGAAACGTTGTAGATAAGCAAAAACAGGAAGAAAATTGACGTCCAAAAATGCCTTTCTGCTGTTCAGTTGCTATCAATCGAAAACAAATAAATGGACCACCAAAGAACGTTCTCGATCAACAGTTTTGTGCACATGATTTCATGCATAATTGAACTAACCTCTTAATATCGTTTCACGTGGATCGTTTGTGGATTGCGGTTGATCGGAAGTCGAAATGTTAAGCAACAAGTGCGATATGTCGACAAAATCCATGACACGTAAAGTGGGCGACGAGCTGTTCAGTTGATTCATAAGCAAAGCCAACAAGTGCATTTTGAAGGCACTCGTTAGACGATCGATTGGTTTTGCTGCAAACAAGCCGTTTTCAACAAACTTTCAATTGAACTTACGAGAATTTAGCGGATTCACAAACGGATAATTAGCCATTTGACGGTTGTTGATCAGAATCTCGTTCAATGCGTCGATTTCGGTGAGAAAAGTGCGAGCCAGTGGATGGAAGATCCAACGATAGCATTTCATTTCAACGTTGTCCACACTTCCCGACTTCTGTACGTGCCTACGAGCTCGTCGAAGAAAGTAGGCGGAGGTGATCTGACTGACGAATCGTGGCAAACTCTTCTTCGTTGTCAATGCCGCGTGAATGTAAATGTCCGCTCGTTGCTGATGCGAAACACCGTCACGTGAAATGCCCGCCGATTCGGCCAAATTGACGGCTGAAAGCGCCAGATTCAAGCCAGACATTGGTCCACTATCTAATGCATCGATTCCGAGCAAATACAACTAAAACGAGAGAATTCATATAAGTGAAAACATTTCCAATTACTTGATTCAGTTGATGATACACGATTGCAGTTGTTGCGTGTGATCGACAAACCGTGGGCGCCGAAATCGTCTTCGAGCGTCTTCGTCGAGAAAACCATCGACCGATCCAAACGGCGTTGAGAATGTGCCGAATCACTTGCCAAGTTATCGACATAAACTCGTCAAGACCACCGCGTCTGGGTAATGGTCGACCCAAAATCTAAATTCAAAACCTTTCAAGATCCCAATAATCAGCACTCACATATAAGGCTTCAGATAGTTGACGTTGTGCTTCTTTGTAATTACAACCGACTATCGCATCCATAGCATTCTGTTTTGTTTTCAAGAATGTCATCCAAGTTGGCGAACGGCAATCAGCAACCGGCTCGCCGTGAATTAGCAAACGAGTCAGAATAATGAATACGATGAGCACATTTACAAGCCAAATCAAAGCGTGTCTTGTAAACGCTCTGTGCCACCAATTGCTGCTCTCAGCTTCTATTGTTCATAAAAATGATTGATTACTATTGAAGCGACTTACCCATATCAAACGGATAATCACTACCAAAAGCTTTTAACGTACGATGTCGTACGGGAATTCGTCCAATGATGTGATCAGTTGTTTCCATACCCATGTGAGTCGTATTTTCCGGACCACCAAATAAAATCGAAAACGGATTCCACATTACGACCATGAGCATGAAGACGCACAAGCTCACACGTGACTGATTTAACATCTGAGGATTTGTTTTTTTAGATCGACGCGGCGAATTTGAAGCTGAAGACTAAATCAATAGACATATGAAGAGATCAAGAGCCCGTAAACTTACCGGATCGGAAAGTGGACTTTCCGACGAGTCTCGAGATCTTGTCGACTGTGTCATGTTATTGAATTTGATTGAATGTGCCACAACTAACGGTGGTTCGCCTCCCAACGATTTGATGCTTTGCTTCAGAAGACCATTTTCTCTCAACAAGTCCATATTCTGTTGTCTTAGCGAAGTGATATGCTCGATCGCTTTTCGCAATGTTGCCGATTTACTAAGCTAAAAACAATAAGAAGATTCAATTTAAAATGTGCCGAATAACACAAACCTTCGCTTCTTCCGGAGCCAGCATTTCCTTCAGATGATTAATTCGATCGTTGATCGAACATCGATACTTCTTCTCAATTAGATTGTGTGCTGTTCTTCGTTCAGTTCGTGGTCCTTTCTTTCCGTTTGGATATAGTTGTAACGTTGACGACTCATTGTCCGAATCTTCTCGCCAATCGTTCACGAATCCACTCGCCGAAGATTCGGGACTCACTAGAGGCGGAGATAAGTTGGAGGTCTGAACATTAAAGTGAACTAATTGTTATAGATTAATGTACTACCGTTGTTGCGATAGGCGAATCAAGTGATGTTAGCGACTGATTTCGATGTCCAGCTACTGAAATCATAAGCGGTTGCTGAAGCGATGAGCTGGTTGTAGGCGTAGAATGGAGTTGAATCGACGAACGTTTACGTATTGGATCAATGGGTGTTGGAGATGTCGGTTGTCGTTTATCGAGATTGTGTTGCTTTTGAGTACGAATGCGATTGAACTAAAAAAAAAGGCGTTGTTTAAATAGGAAAACGTTTAACCAACTTCCGAGGGGGACATTTCCAAGAGCATCTTAATGATTTCTTGTTTCGCATTGTTGGGCGAATCGTTTTGACGTCTCGTCACATCGCTTTGATTGTAAACAGAGTAGTGAGTAGGATAGTCCTGAAAGCAATGCTTAATTTGCTGATTGTAAAATCAAATGATACTTGTAATTGAGATTCCGCGGCAGTTTCATCAATGACAACGTGAGAAAGTTGATTCAAATGTGCAGGCAATGGTTTGGTCGTATCGTACGCATAAACGTCCGAGGTATTTGCTGTTTGTACGTTGTCATATGGAGAATCGTAGTGTTGAAGAGAAACATAAGGCTGTTGTTGAGGATGCAAATCCTGAGTTATAACTTGTTGATAAGCGGAAAGAGACGGAATATTGGAGGACGATTGTTGAAAGTCCATTTGATGATCCATCGCTGGTGAACTGTTACTTCGCAAGAATTGTCGTTCAGTTGAAGTTCCGTGCATATTGTAGACATCACTCATTGTGTCCATGGTGTTGTAGTCTGCTTTCACTTCAACTCCACCTTCGAACGGAGATTGAACGTATTGTGAACATTGTTGCATGGATGGACCTGGACTTGACAGAAGTGGATTTTGTTGATCATCTTGCAGTAATGATACAATTTGTCCAATTTCTTTGTCGTAACTGTTCATCTAAAAATCGAACCTATCAAGTCAGTATCTCGTTGGTTACTCACGTTTGCTTCAGTAATTGGAGGGTAAGTTGGAAGATCGCGCGCATAAGCGACTTCGTTACGCGAATGATTCTGAGGTATAAAGATGTCCGTATCACGCATGTATTGTGGAGACGGAGTACGACTATTGCTGTCATAGAGACCGGGTTGCTCGACAAGCAAGTTATTACGAATGACTTCTGAAAGTGCAATAACGCCGACCGAAAACTTATAGTGCAGATTTTGAAGTTTAACAACCGATTTTCTTTAGTTTTCCATAGAGTATGAAATCTTATCATGAGAATTTGCACTTTTACGATTTACAAGTCTCATCATAAAATGTACTTCAATCACCTACCGCTCACGTCGTCCAAATCGCTGTCCAACGAGAGAAATGGATCTTGGTGGAAAACGTTTTCGCCCAATTCCATAGCGTTATCTTTTGAACGCTCCATGATTGCCAATGCATGTGAATATTGAATCTATGGTTAAAATCAATGGTTGTATTTCAAATCTGAAAGAAACAGCTGGTTAGTGTGTTTGATTGCTAATCGCGTTCTGAAGTTACAAACATCGTCAATTATTGCGCATCCTGCAAAAACGTTGAACGGAAACGAGCGACGTGCGAGACCCCGAAAACGGCAATCAAAAAAGTGAACGGTCATGACAAACAATCATATTGAAAGAGCATGCAATCAACTTCGATTGGTATTCCGAGAGGCACACTGTACGCCTTTTGTCTCACAACTTGTAGCCGCCGAAGTGTGTGTTCTCGACTACTTTATTGCCCGCCCTAACTTTCGAACTTGGCTATCAATCAAATTTCGATCTAATCACGTCGTTCAGCGACAGAAACTAATGGCAATTGATTTGATTGAGTGTTGAATTTGAATGCTTTTTAACATCATCAACTGCTCAATCACTTAAATATCAAATAAAATTAAAAAAAATCCGATAGAAAGAAGTCTTTAGGTAAATGCGATTAAATTAACGTGCGTTCGAAAGAACATAAACGCATAGTTCGTCATCGAAAGCAGTCGAGACGACAACGCTCATTTGCCCTCTCACCTCCACTCACCCCCCTCGAGCCGATCAATGAGAAACGTCTTCGCTTATCATTCTGGACTCAATTTTGCCACCCGCAATAATCGTAAACTCATGCAGGTTGTCGGCTTCGAATCTAGTTGTTTCAATTCAAAATGACATAGCAATCCTTTTGCTTTGCACGGTGATATAACAAGCTGATTGAACAACACAAGAAAACTTTTAGTCGTTTATCTCAGCTGACAAGTCTTCTTAGAGTTCTTATGCACGATCAACAGTCCATAATTCGCACCAATAACCGAAATTCGATTAGCAGATAAACTGAATGTCGCGCTCTTAGTCGCTTAGACACGACAACATTTGCGGCGTGATCGGTCCGTTGATTAAAACGTGACTGCGATGTTATGACGAAACAACTGCAAACGAAGACTTCGCAGTTTCTAGGTATACGACGACTACTCTTTTTTATCATGTGTCAGCAGAACAACAAACCCACGTGCAATATCGACAACGGAATTCCCTTTTTGCGTCATTTCGATCAGAGATGAGTTGATATTTTGGCTGTTTGCCAGTCGATTATCAGTAATACAACGGTTGTGACAATCTCTGATTAATTGAAGGCACGTGTGTGACTTTTCAATATTGTTAGTGAATACAAGACCTTGTGAGCTTCCAAAATGTTTCGTAATCGTTTATTATCACTAACCGACAAATGAATGTAAAGGCACAAATTCGATTAACCAGTTTCGTTTTTATTGTGACAAAATGAATCCCGTAGTTTTGTGGTTATAACACAGAAGATGAAGTATTTACAAAAAAAGTTAAAACGAACTGAGCTTCCACCATAAAAGACCATGTCCTTTGAGTATATGACTGATGGATTGCTTATTCGTTCACCGAGTTGTAGAGGATAATTGCACTGCACACAATTGCCGAGCCAAACACGAAGTACAGTCCCAAAGTAATTCCATCAAAGAAGATCATCGACAAAACAACCACGAGAATAATTGAAATTGCGGAGGCAAAACTTTTGTGAAGATTGTCGAGATACTTCATAACCAACGAAATGTAAATGCCGCCTACTGAGAGGAAGCCTGAAATACAAATTGAAAAGTCGAATCAATAGTTAATTTAACTTACCAATCACAAAAAAAACTTCCATACTGTAACCGAAGAAGAATCCTTTGGACCATAAATGAGTTGAGTCCTTTCCAATGACACCTATACCCGCTGAGACTACACCACAGATGTACATTTGCATATTCCGGATCCAAAGTGAAGTGTTCGTCTCATCCTTCAACATCTTCTCAAAATAGACTCCAGCGAAACCGGCGGTAATACACGTCGATAAGACGGCCATAAGACCAATAAATGGATTTTCGTCGCGTGAAGAAGATTGCGACGATTCTCCGATGTTGTTCAACTAAATTAACATCTTGAAATTATTTAAATGTTGACTTCTAACACCTGAACAGCAGCAACACCAACAAAGAGGAGAACAATTGCGGCCCAACGACGAAACGAGAATTGACGACCAAGAAATAGAATCATGAAGAGCGCGGTGGTTACAATTTTCAGTTGAGTTGTCACCTTAAAAGCACATAAAGATCACAACAACAAGAAGAACGTACCTGATAGACCGCTGCATTCAAATTCGATAGAGCGACAAAGTCCAAATTATTTTGGAGTGCATATGCGATAGATGGAACGCTCATCTTCAACAGCTCCGTTGGTCTGTTCACGAGCTCACGTTTCACCACCTAAACATCAAACAATACGCTGCAAATTCCACTCACCAACATTGTGTGTGTCACACTGAAATGGTTGTCGTAGAAGACCATTCCAATCGAAATACCCAACTTGATAAACTCGGCCATGAAAACAACGGTCGGAGGTGAATACAACTAAAAGCCAAGAAGCTCACTGATTAATCGAAAGGAAGCTCACGTGTTCTTTGTCGACTGTTGATCGTGTGTGTCGAACCAAAAGCGTGTATCCGGTCCACAGGAATGTCATCGTAGAAATAACATAGATCTTAAACGACAAACTCGACGACGATCCCGACTGTCGTTTATGAGATTGTTCGATGTGTTCGGCATTGGTTGGCAGCAAAAGCTCTTCGTCGTCTTTTGCATTTCTGCTCATCACTCGCGATGCTAAAAAGTCGAGGTTCAGAGAAAAATTGGAACAATCGAAATTTTCGTTTAGACCAAAAAAATTCTTCAAAGCCGATTAACGTGTTTACGAGCAAAAAGATAAGCCGAAACGTGGGTAAAATCGTTCGAACGAAACGTGTTCACTTTTCGAGCACTTGGAATCACGACTGCAGTCGGAAAGAACATTGGAGAGTAAATTTACAGACGTCAAACTCTCTGATTTCTCGTAAAAATTCGACTTTTCCAACAAGAATTTTGCGTCCTTTTGCTCCGGAAACACGTCGACCGCTTCGAAGCAAAAAGAAAGATCGCGAGCTCGGTGTTTGTTTCCGCTTCCAAAAAACAAACCACGTACTTTCGAACCCAAATAGTCACGAATCCAAATACTTTTCTGTGCGATTATCTTCAGCGATCTAATCGGCAGAAAAGTGGAGCAAATTCGACATATTCGACGAGCTGAGATCGAATCACTTATTCCTCAACTACGAATAGCCATTGAAAAGATAGAATGCCAAGACGGCGGTCCGCTTCGATCTTCAGCGATTGATTGGCAAAAGCTTGTCCTTAGGTTCTGTGGATCTCAAAAAGTTTATGGTGGAAATTAACGAAGCAAGTGATTAAAATTGATTCTCTGAACTCTTCGGACTCAGGAATTGCTTGGTGCAAGTATTTCGTTTGGCATCAAAGAGAACAAACACCCACATTCGAAAGTGAAGAACAACGACAAATCGATTAAGTTCATTGTTTTTGGTTAACCTCAAGGCCGGACAACCAAAACATCGTCATTTTGCAGGGTGGGTAAAATTTCGTTGCCGGTAGCGGTAAAAAAACGAAGTAAACCACGCCTAAATGCAAAAAAGCATCGAGCATCAGTCGACAGTTTTTACGATCAGTTGCGCATGTTTGGGTTTTTACAAGCCTTCGGCAATGATAGGCGAATAAAAACTTCGATTGGTTTCATTGACTATACGCTTACTTACACACTCCGTTGTCTCACCACTATGCTTCCTACTGTCGATGCTGATGTTGTTTGAAGTTTGGGGAAATGAGCGATTTCTATCGTGAGCATAGTGTTAAGAGTCGAATATAAAAAAATTGGATTGAAAAACCGCGACATCACTGCGCCGACGATGCAGAAAGTTTTTCGTTGTTCTTGTCGGCGATTGCCTTTCGGTTTTTTATTGAAGTAACGGCGACAAAGAAATTGGTTTGTCTGCGCTATGAATCATGTTGCCTTAGGTGGCAATGTTGCTGTTTTATTGGTGTAGGCAGCTTCGTTGATTGAATGCTAACGAAAACATAACTTCGATTCTACGGAAAAGTTCGAATCGAACCGTTTGTTTGAGCGTGGTAGTTCTTTTGGATTTCAGCAGAAAAGTTATCAGTCGTGGAGTTACATGTGTTTGAAGCTTCCAAAGTGTCCAGCAATCTGTTTACCTGCACATGCGACACTTTCGCTGATTTCGTTTACACTTCCAGATGTCCGACGGGAATTTTCAGTGGTTGCGACCAAATGGTGGAATGAGGATTCGAAAAAACTAACTAAAAAACTTACCTGTCATCTCGAGTAAAATCGCTCGCGGCGATTCGGTTCGAAATCGCTGTGGTGGCCAACGATCAACTAAGAGCCCTTTGATGACTCCGATTTCAAAGTTGGTTGCGGCGGTCAGCGGACGTCTTCCACAATCTTAAACGTCAAATAGTGACGTGAATTTGACGATTACCAGGTAGTTTTCTGTGGTCACATTCCTTTGGCTCTATGTGCCTCTTACTAATTTGGTGTTTTCTCGAGTTATTGTTCTTTTGTCGGAAAATGGAGCTGATGTCAAGGTCCTTTTCGGATGTAATTTTCATTCTCTCGTCTGATATGAAATTTCTAAACGACAAAATTTGTACTGCACGTCCAACTTCTTGGTGTGCACGTGTTCAAAAGGATATTGAATACAATGCTCGAGAATAATTTACCTCGGCACTACTTTTGACCAATTTGGATCTGTCGGCAATCGGCGATGCGTGAATTTGAGTTATCGTACTCCTTAATTTGTCTTCTCATGAGTCACTGACTACTTTTTGTGAGTAATAGACGGCAGTTTTATACCCTGAATTATTGATTTCTTCTTCTGCTCATTAGTTTTTAGCAATAACGCGGCATTTAAACTGCTCATTCCGACCCTATCCGCTGATCATTAAAGTTGATGACGGAAACCTTCTTGTCGTTTAGTGGCGATCGATTTCAAGTCACTTTTTCTGGTCACTTCAGTGTAGAGTTTTCTATTCGATAACCGTCGATTAACCATCTTTGTTTAATGTTAATTTAGAAATCGACAGGAACTTTTCTATTGTTTTAAACCAAAAAGAAAGGATGATTAGTGGAAGCTATAAGTCGGACAAGACGGTCAGTTTTTCGCACTTGTTTTGTCCTTAAGTGGACCGTTGAGTTACAGAGAAGCTGTTAATTCGAATGGACTTTAATGCACGTTTGTCGGTTTTTGTTTTAGTTCTAAGCGGCGCCAACTGGCAGCATATTTTCAAGACGAAATTGGTCCTTTCTCTCGACTCCTTTAACGACAATAACTCGGGAATTTTGAGCGCAAGGATTCAGTCGGAAAATTGGTTTTCATATGTGGCAAAGAGCAACTCCCGATGTTGACGAAGAAGGAAGTAGTTGTTCTAATGCGTTCGGTAAAGTCAAAAAGTTTCGGATTTGAAATGAAAGCAAGTGTTCGAACTCGTCCAAACGGGCCTTCGATTTCACTTCAATGTTTAGACTTTCACTGCGCGAAATTTGTCATTGTTTCGCGATTGAATTTAAACAAAATAGGCGACCAACTCTCTTCGTTTGTTTGCACTGACGACCACACTGTTTCCAAGTATGTTTGGTTGGAATGGAAAGATTGGGGCCATTTTGAGTGATAACTTTGTTCCCATCTTTCGAGATAAACGTTGAGTGTTAGAGCCGAGAAAACATCTGCAGAGACGTTTGTCCTCACGAGATGTTTTTTCGCTAATAGATCATGACTGAGATTTCGAGAGCTGCAGAGTTCCGAATCAAGACTCGTGTTCTTTGTTTTTCATACCAGTGGTCTCGTAAGGAATTTATTACCAACTCGAGCATAGTTGGATATAATACGCGTGAACAAAATGGAGCTTTTTTCGAGGGAAATCCTCATTTCGTCACGTTCCACATTCCATCGACCTTCGTTCCCGTTTTTATTAGCCAATCTTCTTTATCGGCCATTTCGACCGTTTTGTGTTTGTTCGGTTCTGTGATCCTTCTAATCAATTGAATTGTTTTATACAAACCGGCCGTAATTGATTTACAACTAACATGTTCGTGGGCAACGTGATGTTTTGAACTTCAGATTCCGCGAAACGTTTTGTGTCCTTTTGGCCACCATATCGTTAGATACGTCTTGCCCGCTTCCAAGTAAAATTCAATTCTTATCGACAATGTATAGTTTGATGTTAAGTCCCTCGTTGATTACATCGCGAATCAACGCTAATGACTAATATGGTTTCTACGTGCATTTCCAGTGATTGTTCGTTTCGAAAATTGAAGATATCGAATTTCTAGTCTACAGTAATGACTAATCAGTTGAGATGATCACTTCGAAACGTATCACGCGGTTTGTTTACATGCTTCGGGAATAAAAGAGACTAGTCGTCAACGTCCATTCTTCATCATCTCTGATTCTTTGCGCGTTTAAATTGGGCTAATCATCTTCCTTTGCAAACTAACTACTTTCGCCAACTTCCTTAAGCGATTGTTCGTTGAGCAGCATATTCGATTGTCCTCAAAGCCCAGAATCTGTGACCTTTACCATCTCAAATGATTTCATAAGATGACGCATTCATTGTGTTAAAAGTAACATCAGTGAGGGCGTTTCACGCGAGAATGAAAGTCGAGACAAAATGTCCTGTTTTCGAATGTCTGAGCAAAAACTTTCAGGAGAACGCGTCGTTTTCATTTCGTATTTAACGCCTAGTTGAAACAGACAATATCCGGATTGTCTGAGCGTGTATGATGACTCGTGGATTATGAAATTAATCATTCTCATCAGACATAGAATTCTGGAATGAGTACGACGAGAATGATCAGGACGTGTTTTTGGCTTCGACTGTTCGTCTTTTACATTTTGGGTTCGACGATTGTCTACGGGTTACGATGCAAATGTGTTTGTTTATAACGAAATTATTCAATTAATCTTTTGATTCTTACAGACACAGAACAGTAATCGAATTCCATGTCAAGACGGCGTTTGTGATGTTGAAAGCGGTAACTCAGGTATCTTCCTAAGACGTTGTATGAAAAACTACTGGGCATATTTAGCGTGTCTAACTCTCGATCATCCCACCAGTGGAAGACATTACGCGTGCAGTACAAGTGTTTTACCGGAGGCTCAATGCATCGATAAAACGAGCAAAAGTGGACAGGTCGTGAAAGTCTGTTCTTGTGGAAGCAACTACGATAGCACTTCTGATTTCTGCAATTATAAGCTTTGGCCTGACAGATCATCACGCTACGACTACGAACTGGACAATGACCCTACGAACGACGCCGTTTCTCTGACGAATCAGTGCGCTATGTTCGCATCACTGTTTACTTCTTGTGCTATCATTCATTTTCGATATCTCTTCATTTAAATGTTCTTTTACTTCCAAAAACTTCAGGTATTTGTGTTTTTTAACAGAGTCACGGATATTTCCACTTCGCTAGTTGTCGCTTCAATTCAGAGCTTCTTTGCCCGATCGCTTTGAAACTCTTCGTTATCCAACAACGTAGTAACCATTGACTTACTCGAAAACTAGTTTATAGATATTGTTACTGTTTTGTCATTTGAATTGCTATCGAAGTAAAATATTCGCATTTGAGTAGTAAATCGTTTACATCAGACTTTCTATTCATTTGTGTTTGACCGCTAGTCGCACGGTTGTAGAGAAATAACATCAATTAACCGTCTTCGTCGATAAAATCGAAAAATTTCTACCGCTTGACTATTTCCGTTTTGTTACTCATTCCAACGTCTCGGAGTTTTTTAAACTCGAGACCTAAAACCGCTATCGCTAAACTGACGAGCACGAGATGGGCCGTCACAGGAAATACGGTCGTTGTCGTTTGTTCACGTTGAGTCATGATCCGGAAATCGACGTTCCTCGCACCACAAAGAATCATCCTGACTTTGCTTCCATCCTCCGTCGCAATAACCTTCTTACGACAAAGTGATGTTTTCGACGTGAGTTTATTATCAAAAGTTCAAAGTGAAAATAGAAATTAGGACTATAAGGCAAGCTTGGAAATCGCTATCGCTACCACATATTTACAATATTCAACTTAAAAATATGAACTGAATATGAGGAGTAGACCCGAGAAAATGCGGAAACGTAAAGCTGAGAGTTTTGTTCAGCGACTAAGGAAAAGTGAAGAAAGACGATCACACAAATGTTACCATTTCATATGAGCAAAACCGGTAGATTAACAATCCAATTGCGGCAAACAACCCTCAAGAGACACCATAAGATGGGCATTGTTGAATAGCGAGAGCCGAGAGCTGCAAACACATTTGCGATAGAACGATTGCCGCATAAGCGAAGTTTTTGGTTCGTATCGAATCGGCAACACTGTCGCCGTTCTCTCGTGCCAACTGCAAATGTCGAAACGTGGGATTACGAGCTGAAACGACGCGTTTTCCGCTCAACGGTTCACTGCGCCCGCGCAGTCGATTTCGAGCACCACGTCGAATCAGATCCTCGAAGGTGTCGACGGAGGCGGCAAACGCGTCGATTTGTAATTTCAACTTCTCGAATACACGCAACAAACGCGGCAACATAATGGGATTCGATTTCATGGAATCGGAATACAACACCAAAGTTGCAATGATCGGCTGTGGATAAGAAGCTAACAATTCGAAAACACTTGCAAGCTGAATGTTAGTCGTAAAGTTGTGCTCAACCATCATTTCGAGAGCTGTGATCAGCGCATCGTACAAGTAGCCGGCTCCTGAACAAAAACGTTAAAAAGCCCTCACAATTGAAATCGATTACCTTTTTCCGTATTGCAAGTCATCAGTAATCCATCAGGTCGATTGGACTTTTGTTTTGTTCCATTACTCAAGTTCAATTTCAGCGGATTGGCGTCCGCTTTGCGCTCCGTTTCCAACATCTCAAGCTCCGATTTCAACTCGACGAGATGTTGGTAACGGGCGTTGATAAGCGACATGCTTTCGTCAACACTCAAATTTTCCAACCACTTTGATTCGTAGGTTAATTTATCCAACGTTTTTCCAATTGATTCAATCGACTGCAATGATTAATGGTTCAAAGGTTTCAGGACATGGAAATTCACCTGTGAAGCTTCTGTCCAATTTTGTTCTCGCACTTCGCTCAAAAATTTCTGTTTGGCGGGTGGAAGCGGAATTCCAACTCGTTCCAAAGATTTTTTCTTTTCGTTTACATCGCGATTCGTATCCTCATCATCGCAAGAGTTGTGTCGGGAAGAGTCGTCTGATTCTGAGATTCCATCGTAGGCGAATTGAAAGTATTCGGTGTTGGATGCGGTCATCAGCTCGTAATTCGACGTGAACATCTCGTCGGGAACTGATTCGTTGGACGATCCACCGCCCTCCATTGGTAAGGCTGTTTCTTCATCGCTAACATTGAGTAGAATGTCGTCTTCGCCCAATTGGTTCAACGGCAAACGACCCGAATCCGGCGCGTACATGCTCACGCTGTCCGTTGTCGCATGTGCCGATCGACTTTGAAAGTAGCGGTTCCATGCTGTGGATGCCATACTCGAACGTGCAGACGACAAGCGAGTAAACGGCTGTCTTGCCGATAACATCTCTTCACCACAATTCAAGTTGAGCATATTGTTTGGAGTAAGACCATCGTATTTGAAGGCCCAATTAGCACAATTTCTTTTCGTTGTTCGCAATATTTCGAAGGCTTCTGTGTTGTAGACACGAAACGTTGAATCGGAGACCAACTTAATGAAAACAAAAGTCAAAATGAACGATCCAATCAACCAACCTCTGTAACGTTAATCACACAATTTGGAATACACGAAAGAAAGGCGTTCGCAGCTTCCATACAAATAGTCGGATCGAAATTGAGTTTCTGTGGTCGCAGCTTAACGAATGGAATGATGTAGCGCAGCAAACTCGTCCACATGAAATCTTCGCATCGTAGTGATAACAATGTGTGAAGCAGCGATAAAACAACGCGACAAAGCTAAACATGGGTGTAAATCGATAGTTATCTCAATGAACATACTCGATCAGATGAGTTCATTTTATGCAAAATAACTTCGAGCAAAGTCATATCCGAAACATTGGTTTCGGCAGCAGTCAACAACTTGAGGATCGTATGAAGCATAGCCGGTTCAGTGATTGTTTCAAGACAAAGATGGAAATAAGCGATACGTGAAACCAATTTGTCGGGATCAGACTGAACAACAAATAGTTCAAAATTAAGTTAAAACAAACGTACTTGCAACAAAGAAGGCTTTACAACCTCAACCAGAAATCCGTCGTAGAAATATTTGACGATTTGACAGGCAACTCGTCGATGTGATGCCTGAACAACGGCGTTACAAAACAACAGTGAACTGTAGAAATCGCAAAGCTCCGGAACCGCGTCCATTGAACGGTTCAAATAGATTTTATGGAACTCATCGTCGCGTAGTCGTAATGCTAAATGTCGGTAAGAGGATTGGAATCTTACTTGCCACTAACCTTCACAAATGAATCCCGGTAACTGGCTATAACATCCGGATAGACCGGTCGCAAGCACAGGACAGAAATTACTCTGCAAAATCGAATACAAAACCGATAAAGATTTTGAACTTACGTCATCCGAAACGTGTTTAGCAACGAAATCGAGATCGTTGGCGGCGGTGAGGATCAATAACAGCGCATCACGAGCCTGATGAGCCACTTCATTCGAACTGTAGATGTAGGAAATGAGAAGATTGAAGACCAAAAACGGTTGTTGTTCTTTGTAATCATCCGATTCATCGGAACAATGCGGATTAAAGAAAAAGTCCAACAACGTTCCATCCAACGAAATTTTGATGCAAATCTAAAGAAACATAACGCCGAGAATAAGCGCCATACGATCACTCACTTGATGCAGAAGTAAGACAAAATGTTTGTCGATACTACTTTGTTGAAAACAACGTTCTTTCGCCGACTTTTGACACCATTGTAGTAACTCGAGTAGTGGCAAAAGAATCGGTTTGTGAACGAGCAGACAATGAGTTTGAGAATGATTCTGCGTAACAAGACCTTCGTAGATTTTCAATAACATCACCTGAAAGACCGGTAAATGGTGGAAAAATGAAGTTCAATTACCTGGCAATTTGGAACGAGAAATAGCGGAACTTTTTCGGTCCAATCACCAACCCGTTTGTAGATGTCATGAGCGAAAACCAATTCGAGAATTTGACCGATTTGTGCCATCGGCAACGAGTTCACTTCCATTACAAGTAACTTGCACATGACTTCGAGATGATTGCAAACTTCGGTCACCTGAAATGCTTCATTTGAAAGGCTATTCATTCACAGAACTGACATCTTTCACTTGTTTGACTGGTCGTTTCATCGCTTTTTGTATCAGCTGCCATTCGGACTCGAAAGATCGCTCCCATTCAGATGGATCGGATGCGAACTCTGAGCTCCATGATTCAAACGACGTAGTAAAATTGTCGACATCGTCGTCCGGGTCGAGTGGTGAGCCGTTTCCATTAAGCTCGGAATTTGTCACGTTTGAACGATCGTTGTTCATCGGCGAATCGTTGCCACCGGAGCCCCATAGCGAGAATAAGCGACGAACACTAGACATTTCTATCAATTACTTTATGAACATGATTAGAAAGAGAGATAGCAGATCCATTAAGCCAATAAAAGCTCAAACACAAAGCTTTTGTTTGGCGTTGTGTACTGCTTGATCATCAAAGAAAATCTGTTGAGGACATTGCTATTGATAATAAAACAATCGGACAATGAATTAGTTTGCGACCTCTCTCAGTAATTCAAATCATTAGGTTTTATCGCCTACTCTCGAGCACCGTGATATCATTGATTAGCTCAATAGGTGTTTCAAGAACATTATTTGACGACGAATGTGTAAATTAGATTATTTATGTTACTGTGGATGAAAAGTAGTGTATGTTTCAGTCATCCGTTATTAGAATGCAATACAAATTGAATCGTAGATCTAAGCTGGAACTCACGATTTACAACCGGCTAATAATTCTTCAGAGCTTTTGATTACTTTCTTGTTGTGGATAAGATGTCAATAGGTCACAATATTAACTGTAGATAAATTGGCGCAAAAACGATGTATATGACTATTCAATTGCGCAATGGACGTGGATCTTTCGAAGAGAATTGCACCTTGAAATCGTCGTTGATAAGCTGATGCTTTTTGTTTGCAAAAATTACGACTTTTGAAGGAAACAAATTACAGCGTTTACTTCTTAAACTAGAGATGAAGCGAACAAACTGAGGTGAATTTCGATG
Source organism: Aphelenchoides besseyi (assembly GCA_024699855.1). Lineage (NCBI taxonomy): Eukaryota > Metazoa > Nematoda > Chromadorea > Rhabditida > Aphelenchoididae > Aphelenchoides > Aphelenchoides besseyi. The sequence continues at coordinate 17,356,619 of JAMPIQ010000002.1, forward strand.
GTCTACGTTGTTTAAAGTTTGTTTTAGTCAAAACCGCAGTTTATTCGCTTCATCATTCAGAGTGCCGCATCACTATAATGTGAAGGACGTACACGACGATCATCTTCTTCAATGAACTTTGTGAATAGTTTGTAGACCGATTGCAAAGTCATAGTCATCGATCCAAGTTAGCGACGAAGAGAATTTTCAGTGAAGTCGGGTTCCCATCATATTTGCATAAAAATACAGTTTCCATCGTCTTAACGAATTGTTGACACGGTGTTTTTTGGACTCAAAAGCCGAGTAGTTTTGAGTGACAGATGAATATCTAATCTCCTTCTACATTCAATAATGCTGGCTACATTAATTAACATCAAGTTGTCTTGTTTGATGGTTCAAATGAGTTGAAGGTTAATCACCATCGTTTCGTGTTTACTTCTTCACTTGCTTGTAGACAGACGTTCTTTTGACAGAAACATTTGTTGCAAACTGATTTTCAGTTTCACACAACAAATTTGTTGTTCAATTGTATTGGTTGGTTCGTGCAAAAGTGATTGGCTGAAGTATTTACGCTTCGTATATCCGCAGTACGTCCGATTTACGGGACTTTTGTTTGTGAGCAATTCGCCCGCCGGCGGCATGTCGATGGATCGCCATCGGCGACCGAGTCCACAGGTACGCTGCTTATGTTGAGCGCATTGGATTTGCGTTCTTCATCCTACAACCGCAGTCAACACTGACCTCCCGACGACGGAGAAACAAAAAACTATCGGATGGATTGCGCGCCGTTGGTGACGGAACACACTGACGACGAGATCGATGGGCGCGGTTGTCTTTTGCGTTCTCTTTCTTGAGCATATTTCTCATCTTTTCGATACCTGTGCCCTTAGACGATAAGCAGTGAAGATCCCCCTGCATTCATTTGTCGATGCTTAGATTCTCGTCTCGAATATATGTGATAGTCGATGGTTATGTTGCCTTCCGCTCGCCGACCGACCGCCCACTTCTCCGACCTGCGCAGTTAAATTGGCAGAAGAACCAAAACGATATCCGGGAAGAAGCTGATCGTTTGTGATACGAAACAGCCACACGATTCGTTGAAGTCGTCAGTTTAGGGTTTTGCACATTCGGAGCTCTCGTATTTTTCAATTAAACGACTCATTTAAATGCCGTGTTAATTGATAGCTTCATTGAAGTTATTGTTCACATTTGAGTTTTCAGTGTCCGTCGAATTCAGCCGCTGAAAATGTTGCGGCCTACAACCATTTTCGTGGTTGTTGTCGCTTGTTTTATCGTTGCAAATGCCCAACGAGAAAATCCACAACAAACGGTTATCATGCGATTAGAGCCTCAGAATGAACAACGAGCATCGTTTATGCGTCCCGTTGATCCTCCACACGCGATCAGTGCTCAGGCGCCGAGTGTTCCGCAACAAGCTCGTCAACCGATGGCCGCCGTTCCAACGGCCACAGCACCACGAACTGAACCCAATCCGGTTCGCCAAATCCCATCATCCGGAGCCACGGCGTCACCACCGGGAACTTCGACGCCGGTTGCCTCACCGGTTCACGCTCAACAGCCAGTTCTTGCTCCGGCATCCGAAGCGAACAGTGCCGGTCAGCAATTCGATCGTCGTGAACTTGCCGTTCCACCACAAGCTCCACCAGTGAACATTCCACCGGATGTTCAAAATCAACTGATCAAATTCTTCGGACTCGACAGTTTTGGTATTCCCGGTTTGACTGGAAATCATCCGAATGGATTTGCCGGTGCTGTTCAGGTTCGTTCATTTTCACTTTTGTGTTAAGCAAAATTTTTTGTTTGAACAGTAATCGTATTTATCCGTTTGTAGGAACTTCGTGCTGCCGGTATTCCAGTTCAAGGAATTCCACCGGAACACGTCGGAGCCCAACCAATGCAACTTCAACCACAAGGAAGTGAATTGCTCGGTCAAGCCAATCCCAACTTTGCTAATGGAGCTAACGCTTTCCAAAACATTATGAGTGAACCTGCTCAATTCCATTCATCATCGGGCGGTGTTCCATTGCCCGACGCTAAACCGGGCGAGAACGGTTTGATCGGTTTGCTTAGCAGTTCAATCCGCAAATTGTTCAAAGATTGTAAATCACAATTATCATTTTTTGGCTAACCATTTAGTTTTTAGCTGGCGTTGCCGACGCTCTTTCACAAAGTTTGCCCAATGTTCTTGGTACTCAAGGTCAATCGTCACCTTCTTCTGTTGCAACATCCGCAAGCCACGACGCTCCATCAACGCGTATCGGACAACGACGCGGTGAATCGGCGTTCGAAGGTGAATTGCCGGATGATCATTCCATTTCAACTGCCGCATCGAATGATGAAGCTTCAAGTTCGGTGAGCACAAACTCTGACAATGTTCGACGTCAACAATCGAGTGATGTCCGACGACAACAATCGCCAGCAGAACGAGCACTTTCCGGATTCGCTTCTGCATTGGGAGGTGGTGGACCAAACTCGCCGTCTCACGCCGGTCTTCCTCGTATTCCTGGTATTCCACTTTTGCCAGGCGGTATTCCACGAAATGCACAAGGACAAATCGATGTGGTCAATTTGATCGGTTCAATCACTCGTCGTATCTCCAACGGAACCACTTTGGCCGATGTTCTTCCACCAGATCAATTGCAAACTCTTGCCGACAATGTCACCGACGCACTTTTGCCTTCAACTCCCGAAGATTTCGATCTGAACAAATTCATGGGTCGTTGGTTCGAGGGTATCAATAGTCCACGAGCGTCCGAACAGCGTTGTGTTGTTCATCATTATGGCGGATTGACTAAGAACGATAAAACCGCCACTTTCACTGCTTTGAAAATCTACAGAGATGGAAGTGAATTTGGAACCGTACGTTATTCAATCGGTTACGCGTTCCGTGCAGGCAACAAGGATGCAATGTTGCAATTACACAGTAGTGAAAACAGCGATGCTCAACCATGTAAGTTTTTGTGAGATGATTGTCTTAAGATCATAGCCTTTGCTTTTCGTCCACTTATGTCATTTTGTTTTCAGTTTGGGTCTACAAACTTGGACCCCAAGGTACAGATCCGTTCGGAAACAAACAATACGAGTACGCGATTGTCAGCAATTGGGTCAAGTATCCGGTTACTGTGTTAGTGCGAGATCCGGATTCCTTCAAGACCAAGTACGAAATCGAGGTTTTGCGTTGGCTCGAAGATCAAGGTTTTATCAATGGCTTCGTTCGTGCCTTCAATCTCTTACAACCAGCTTCCTACTCTTCATGTCAATACGCCGACAACACGTTCGAATTGTTTGGACGATAATAAGCGAAAACCGTTCATCGCATTTTGTATATTTTCCTTAAAAACATGTTCTACGGTTTCCAACTTCATGCTACCGAACTAAACTCAAAACAAACCAAATCTTTGTTTCTTTTCGTTGACACACTTTTCCTGTGCAACAATTAAAAATCTCTCAGTTTTCGATTGCAACCACTTCGACATTCCTCCACTTTTGTAACCAACTAATAAGCGTTCTTTCGACTCGTTTTCAATAAATCATGGTATAGAAGGTCGAGTATTTGGTTTTGAGATCTTAAAAAGTGAGAACAACCTCTTCTGAAGGCTACAGTAGAAGAAAGATAACAAGCAAATGCTGTTAGTTGTTCGATTGTACATGACTAAACCTTAAACTACGTTTCAAACTTATAACGTCTTACGCTGAGCAAATACGTAATCCGCTTAAATTGTATGAAAGTGCATCTGATCGAATTTCTTCGAAAGAAAGCGATTTGGGTCAACGGATTTAAGAGCAAAGTCGACAGATGAGTCGACGGCGAATTTCTCGGAATCTCGGCGACATTTACTTTTCGATTTTATTTGAAGAAGATCTTCGGGGATAACCGTAACCGAGTTTATTACCCAATTCAGAGGTCAAAGAGCAAACAAAAGTCATAAACTATAACGTCGGCAAAATGACAATCATTTTGAAGGCTCTGTACGTGAACTGATCAGTCAATTAGTTCAATATTGAAGCTCTTGAACATGGATTTGTTTGTGTGTTTCATCATTGAGCTTCGAAACCTCACGATTCTCGTTATTTGAATGTTGCCGATGAAAATCGAGGTGTCGAAATCGATTGGCTGAGTTGATCGCTTGCCATCCACACCGTTGCTGGAATTGTGCCGTTCATTTGCTCGCAATCGGACGAGAACCGCCGACTTTGCCTGCGCGACGGATAACATCGACGCGCGAAATCCACGAATCGACCGGTGAATCGGGTCAGATGATCGCCATCCATTCACGGCATCTCTTTCGGTTTGCGTGCGATTATTGAGGAGCTTCGGATCCGTTTACGAATTTCTCTTATTTTCGTTGAGCTTCGGCGATTTTATGCTGCGCAATTAAAATTCCAATTTGTTGCGTAACACAAAAGAAAGTAATCGTACGATCACCGTTTCAGTTTGAAGTTCATACGTGAATCTCAATCAAATCGTTTACTTTGCATTCAGAATGACAAACTACGTGAAGTTTCTCGTATCATTGGCGTTGTTTCGATCGGCGATGGCCATTGGAGAGAATCCGGTAAGATACTTGAGAAGTTTGCTTGTGAACTTCTAAGGTTTAGATGGATCTACAAACGTTTGCCGGAGTAATCACAGGCATCGGACATATGCTACAGAATCAAGTAGAAACTGTTGATGTGCCCTCCGATTTGATCATGGGTCGATGGTTCCAAGTCTACAAAGCGGCCGTCAACTTTGACATGTATCGAACGCAAATGTATTGTCCGGTTGCTTATTGTAAGTGTTCTCTTTTGGGAGTTTGCTTATTGGAGTTGCAGTTAAACAAAATCGAGTGATGGGCGAAGATGGCTTTTCAATCGAAGAAGCCTATCGAACTGTCAGTAAAAATGGTCCAATCGAAACTTATAAACGTGATTTGAATAAAGTCGGCACGGGCAAATATTGGATGTACACGGAAGAGTACTTCTATCCACGACAATGTGAGTTCAATGGTTTCACAAAGACCAGCCACCTTTTGTTTAGTTTATATCATCAAAGCCGGACCCAAATTCGATAACAAGACCAAACCGGCTGATGCAGATGTTCAGTACATCGTGGTCACAGATGCCAGTCGAATGGGTCTAATGGTCTACGCTCGTGATCCAATGACCTTCTATCAAGTTTGTGACCATAAAATCGACTGCTTTAAACAACAAATTGCAGAAATACAACAAAGATGTTAGCGATTTCTTGGAAGAAGCAGGTTTTGGTGGTCGCATTTTCTGGAATTCTCCACGACCCATCTATCAAGGTGCTGATTGCGAATGGCCATCTGAGAAAGAAGTCTTCGCTCGACGGTACAAAAAGATCTCTTAACTCACGTGTAACACCAAATTTGCAGAGTCTTGAAAAATCACGAGAACAATTTGCGAGCTCAAAACAGTACCGAAACTCCCGCATCAGCTTTGGCGGATATGTTGAAGAATCCGGAGGTTGTTCTTCGCAAATTGGTTCAAATGCACTAATCAACGTTGTTGTTCCACTTCTTGTATTTGATCTTCAAATTTGTCTCTGTAGTTCGTTAAGACCAAAGTTTCTCTCTTGTAATCTATTGTGCATTCCTCAATAAACTTCTCGACCAATTGATTTACGTCGAGGAAACGCCTCAATTTCACTAATTAGCTTTCGAAGATCTGTTCTGGAAGAGTGTGAAACTACTTTTACAAGCAATTAAATTTTAATGTTTCGACTATTTCCTGAGTGTTCAAGCCCGTGGACTTAAATGATGGGACGCGAAAGTGAACAAACTTGAAGAATATGTCGAGGAGTGTCGGAAACAAAAATGCAGGCAATAGTCGCGGACGGTCAGCCGTCGAGCACAGCGGACAAAAAGAAGAATTTGAGAACGGCAAACTCGGGACCAAAAAACGAAGATTTTACTTAGTGGGAAAAATCTTCACGTTTGCTCACTTGCTGCTACTTTTAATAGAATGTTCGACTTCGAAGTGTTGTTTGTTATTACAAGCTAATTGTTAATAGGATTGTTGGATTTTGCCATCGATATGATCACAGAATCCGACGAAAACTCGTTGGAGTTTTTTATCGGTAAAATCTACGGAAACAACGATAATTGAAGACTGTTTTCAGCTCGAGCCACTGATCACTTCCAAACTAATGACCAGCAACAAAACGAGTACATCAACAGAATCTGTACACATCTGGAAACCGATTTCGACGGTCCTTATGTTGCTCTCAAGTTGTTGTCACATAAGATGTTAAGTCCCGATCAAGTCGAAGCCTTTAAGGCTTTGAATGTAAGTTTGTTTTATCAACAGAAAACATGTTATCGTATTCAGACAATGGAGAGTCTTGTTAGTCGTTGTGGTTTGCGCGTCGAAAATGAGGTGGGAAAGTACAAATTTCTCAATCAATTCATTCGTCTCTTGTCCCCTAAATACCAGGGACTACAAACAAGCGACAAAGTGCGAGACAAAGCCATTTCACTTCTTCACACATGGAGACACTCAATGCGGCAACTACACAAACTGACTCGAGTTTACGATGAGCTTATAGAGCAAAAGATTGTGGATGCGGACTGCTTAATGGAACAAAGTCAAATCCCTAAACTCTCAATTAGACGAATGGCTGCTAGTAGTGTGAAGGACGAAGAGCAGTCCCGTTTATTGACGCATCTACTTTACAGCAAAAATCCTCAGGATCTTCAGGCGGCAAATCGAATGATTAAAACGATTGTCAAAATGGTAATAAATACACTAACTATTTTACTTCATTGAAATTTCAGGAAGATCATAAACAAGAGCAAGAGCAGAAAAGAGCCGATACGATTGCCATCGCACGTACCAAACGAGCGCTTTTAAACGACTTAATGGTGGCTTATGATCGAGAAACGAATTCGGAAGAACGACCGTTAATGAAAGAGTTGTTCGATTATTTGATTGATGCTCGACCTCAGCTTTTTCATTATGCAGCTGAAGCTGCGGACCAACAAGAAGACATTTTGTCGGAGATTCTCGCTTTAAACGACGATTTGAATTCGACTATTCAAAGCTACAAAGATCGATTTGAAAGTGTGGTTCCTGTCGAATTGAGTGCTCAAGCGATTAAACAACGTGAAAAATGTCTTCTATCAGATTTGGACAATGAAGGGGGAGACGAAGCTACAGATCACGTTCATTTTGATCCATTAGCCAAACTGGAAGACGGAAACACACACGAAACTGTCATTCAACGTAAACCAACACCTTACGCCAAAATAGCAAATGTGTTTGCTGATGACGAACTCGATCTATTTACGGACAATCAACCACCATCAAATTCTTTAACAATCGATCAACCAGTAGCCAGTAGTAGTAATTCGCTTTCTAACGATTTCAAAAACCTGTCGCTATCCAATCCTTCTTCAGGTTCAATACAAACAGTAGCGTCTATAGAAATGACTAATGATTTATTTGTTTTTTAGAGTTCTTCGATTTCAACTCATAAAGAAGATACTTTTCTTCTGAAAGATGTTAGTATCGGAGTTAACGAAATCGAATTCCGTAAGTTCGGTTGCTTAATCATTAAACTATTAATTTCCAGCATCTATTGAGCCAATTATCTTCTGCGATCAACAACATATCAAAGGACTATTGCACTACGCAAAATCGAACAAAAACGATCGTGCCGTTCTTACCGTCGCAACAGTTACGTTCACTCACTCTTATCCTATTCATGATGTTCGACTGCATTTTAGTTCAAAATCTCCGGTACCAATGAATTTATATTGTTCAAATAGTGAAAATTTTTAGATGATCGCTTATCGGAATGTTGATGAAAAGTCGCATAATTTTGATGCTTACAATCCGCTTGGTTCTGTTCACAAGATGACTCAAATGTTTTTGGTTTTGCCACTTACACGTGACTTAACATCCGTGGCCATCGACTATGTGCTTATTTCGGAGCAATTCAAATGCAACGGAACATTCAATTTGAGTTTAAAACACGAGTAGTTTGTTTGAATACCTGCATACCAATTCATACGCATTATGAAACTAACTACTGAGTATTATAATAAATAGCTTTCGATATTCTCGTTTTTACAATCAAAAAGTTTTTTTGTTTGGCGATTGAACGTTGTCAATGGCAACGACTTGTGCAAGTGCAAAAAATTCTGTGGAGTTAAAAAATTTGAAGGTGTGCAATTGAGTGTAAGTTCAATTCAATTGGTAATTACCGCTAATCATGAGCTTTCGGGTTTCTGGTCTCGGCATCGGTGTCATTTTGCTTTCGACCATATGGGGAATAGGTCTCCTATTTTGTTTGCTATTCTCTAGAAGACAGGGAATGTAAGTCAGTTAACGAGAATATTTAAACGAAGATGTTCAACTTGCAGCCAAAGTGGACTCAAATTCCTTGTAATCGCTCTCATTCCGACTTTGATTTTATCATTTTGGCCGCGAAATCAATGTGCCACGGATTTGCCCGAAATCACGGACGTTAACTTGCCGATCGATTATGTTGCAATACCACGTATTCTATTAGCCATTATTCTGGTTATTTTGAGCATAATCTGTGGTTTCCATTTTCTTCGTCAACTTTTTTTCTTTGAATCACATGTTCAGCCAATTCACAAGATCGATTAAGTGGAAATAAAAGTTGTTATTCAAAAAGTTTATTTGTGTTGTTATCTCCTATTATACACGTTCATTTGGTACGAAAACATTGTTCCACGCAGTTTACGAGTGTTTGTTCTTAGAAGACGAGTTCCAAACAACAAACAAACTGATAACCGCCGCCAATGCCAAAACCAAATAGCCGCTGCGATAAATGGACACCAAATCCGTTCCTTTTGCCAAATCAAAGCTCTGAAATACAATGTAAAAACTCAAAAACAAAAATACGACAAACCAGTAAACGTAGACCATTTAATGCGTAGAAAACGATGTTGAAGCTAATGAAGAACTTGAACGCACCGGTGACTACCGAAGGCAAATTCCAACTGCGAATGTAGTTGATCAGTTGTTCGTACGTAATTGGCAACAACGCAAAGCCGAAGCCACCAACGAGAAGCGCTAAAAAGGACATTGAAAACAACAATTGTATAAAAGTCAACTTACTTCCGCCCATGAGACATCCGGAAATTCGATGAGCTCCAGAAAGACACCAAGTAATTTGCGGTTTGTAGATAGTAAGATGCGGTGAGAGCGGACGTTTTAATTTCTCTTGTTTCATCAAGTACTCATAGCCCCATTTCTGAACGGGGGTTTTGGTTTCACTCGATCGAACAGCGCTAAAATTCAATTGAAAAGCAGAAAACTTTCGTAAACTAACCTTAAATGCAATCGCTTCACCAAAATCGGATAACGTTGACCAAAAAATCGAATAAACAACATAGTCGTTTGATGTTGACGTCTAAAAATGAAAATAAAAGTAGGCAACAAACTGGAATCACAAAATACACACAAACACGTCTATGTAAAAAAAAACGATTCAACAAAAGAACTTGTAAAAATAACAAAAAAGCTCGAGGACCTTGAGTAATGTGGGTGGTCCATTAATTTTTTGCGTGATTTTGCAACGAAAACCTGCTGGCATTTCGTTCGTTAATCCGCGTGCTTTCTTGTGGAATGCCAGTCGCTTGCTGAACACTTGGCTAGTTGCTTGCTGACCATTTTGGGTAGTCGCGCGTTCGTTCAGTGGTCGTGTTTTTTTGTCGTCTGATTAATCCAATTCGTGTTCCCATATCTTGTTTTTTACTTTGTATATTTACGTTTTTCTTGCAGAATTATCATGTCTGGACAAGCTGCTATGTAAGTTGTTCGATTGTGGACTTTGGACGATGGTTTTAGGGATGTTGCCGAGGTATCGTTGGAAGATATCATCAAGCGGCAACGCGGTGGAAAAGGCCGAAAGTCCGGTGGTGAGCGCATGCAACATCGCGGCGTACGACGTGGAGGAATCTCCAAACCAAAGGTAAGTTTTCGTCCAATGCCAGTTTTGGGGTTTTCGCGCGCGCGCACATTTTTTCCCGCCACCCTTCAGGCATGCATTCACGCATCCTTCCCTGTATCCCTCGGGCATCCAGTCACGCATCCCTTTCGGCATCCCTTAGGCATCCTTCACGCATCCCTCCAGGCATCCCTCAGGCATCAAAACGTTTAAAAAATTTTCGATGTCCTCTTCCCCCACCCAGTTATGATCAAAGTTAGCAATTTGAACAACAAAAGCGCCCGTCCCTCAATTAGCAACATCTTTTAATAGTTAAAAACTTACAAATTGCATTTTCAGGGAAATTCCAAAAAATGGGGCAACGACAAGTTCTTCGAGCTTGTCAAGGGCGGCAATCGCGGTGGTGCCTCGGGCAAATCAATTTGCCGTCTGAACAACGTGCCGTTCAACATCTCGCAAGAGGAATTGGACGTGAGTTTGATTTTTATTCACTTTTTTTACATTTATGATCATTAGGATTTGTTCGCTGAGTACCGCCTTACCCGCTGTACTCTTCACTACGACCAACACGGTCGGTCGCTGGGAACCGCGGAATTGCATGGGCATCGCGATGTTATCAATCGCCTTGCCAGCAACTTTCGGAACGTCGAAATTGATGGTAAGAAGCTATTTTTGCCTCGAGGATATTTTCTTGTTTTTAGGTCGTCCATTGGGGATCACGATCGTGAACGAGGGATCGAGCTCGCGCGGTGGATCGCCGAGACGCGCTGGGAATGGACGTCGCACTGGACCGCGGGTTACGGGTCGTCGCGACGCTGGTCGAACCAATGCCGGTGGGGCGAAACGTGACCAGAAGAAGAAGTTGACGTCCGAAGAATTGGATCGGGAACTCGACGAGTAAGTTTGTTCGATGTAAATAGTTGATTGTTTGTTGCTTCAGGTACATGAAGAAATCTTAAATGAACCACTCCTGTGATCGACCGTCCGAGGTATCTCCCCCCCCTCTCCCCGCCCCCATAAAAATTTCCAATGATTTTTTAAAATTTTGTCTGTATCCTCCCTATTGTTCGCTCTTTCGTTGTCTGTAGTCTTGAAGACTGGTTATTAATAATGTTGATCATCTGTTAAAAAGATCTGTTTGAATAAATTTGATGGAATTTGTTAAACTGAGAACAAACCAATTTGTCGGATCTGATAGTAACAAAACCAAACATGTTAGCTTTTGTCGTCGTTCTATTCTTAATCAATTGACAGTTACACTTGCGCACAAATTATTTACTATCACAATCCAAAAAATAACCAAAATTTTTCTAGAATATTAAAAGATCTAGGTGTTTCTAACGATTCGTAATATGCGACAGAAAAAACAGTGGGACTAAAAGAAAAAATGTATCACAACAAAAGAGCAATCACAAAAACGGTAACAGATAGTCTAATATACGAACAATAACGAGAAACAACGGGATCGTATAAAAAAGACATCGAAATGAAACATGGGCGGATAAAAAAAGTTAGCAATCGAAATGATCAATTGCGTCGAAGCGAACGACCACCACGACCACGTGCCGGACGACGAGTTTCGTTTCGTACAATCTCTTCTTGATTCTGCATCACATCACCGTTTTCGTCCACACATTCAATTCGCAGCATTTTCATTGTTGGCGATTCACAACGCACGTCGGCCGTCTTTCGTTTCCGCGCTCCACGTGTCGGAACAACGGCGATAACTGGAGGCTCCGAAGCCGGCGCAGATTTGGGTGAATTGGCAGTGATAGTTGCCGGTCGAATGAACTCTTCCTCGTCATCGAGAATAATCACTTCTTCCGGTCTTTGTGTTTTGGAAACTGGAGAGCTGATTGAACTGCTAACAGCCGATTCTTCGTGATTCGTTTCACTGCTTTTCGCTTTTTCCACAGCCGATTTATTGGCTTCCCTTTTCGAGACTTCGATTCTGTTAGAGCCATTTGAATGAAGGATACGCCATGTAGCATCGGGCAAGAATTCAATTTCGTTCCGCGCATCGCCTTTCATTCGCTCTAAAATCTCAACAAAATACCTGAAATTGCCAACCGATAATACAAGCTAAAGAATAGAGCTTACTCATCGATCATTATACTCGACAACGGTGTAGTTTTGCAACAGACCGGACATTTCCAGATACTACGTTTCTCGTTTAGGATGATGAAGTTCATGAGATCAAAACAACGAACATGATCGCAGTGAACAGAACGCGCTGGTATCTCCATTCGCATTGCACTGCACTAAAACGATCGAAAATCAACGAGCTGACGACTCAAAAACCCAACCGGACATAATAAACTGGTGCAGAAGTTGTCGACACGAACATCGTCATCTTGCGCGAAACCTTTCTTGATCAGGTTTTTGCTTTCTTCTTTGGAGGTTCTAAGTTTCGAAACTTCTTGAACCAAACGATCGATTGTCAATTTTTCGACGATAACCGCTGCCGCGTAGTATACGTCCGTGTTCGTGCGTCGCCATCTGCACTTCAAGCGGTTCACAACTGAGAAATTGAACTTCTGGCCGATCAACAATGGTCCCTCCAAAACCGAACGTTTCATCACGTTCGCATTCAATCTTCCCTGAAAAACAATCCGTGTTTAAAATTCAATTGTTAAACTTACATTTAAACCGATCAGATGGCCGTTCAACGTGATTTCACAGCAGGCCGGATATCCAATCTCAGGACCCGTTTCTTTCATTCGATAGAAACGCAGTTGAATGTCCAATTTGCGAGCACGCAAAGGCAGAAGAAATTGCTCAGGAATTTGCATATCATACAAGAACACTTCGCAATCTTCTTCGCGGTTACACGTACGTATACTCAACGGTCCGAAAAGTACCTGAAAAACGAAACGGAATACGAAAAATTTTGATAGCAACTAACGTATTGCACACGAAAGAACGGCAAGTGCAAGAATTCGGGCAACGTGTGTGTAACTTCTGGATTTATTGGTAATCGTATGAGCGGTGATCCGGGAGCACGAGTCGGAGTACGAACAAACGTTAGTGTTTGAGGTGGTGTTTGGAATGGCGACGGTACGGGCATAACAAAACGAGCAACCGGCCGTGAAGGTATAATGGGACAAGGCTGCGGGATTGTACGCTGTTGAGAACCAACCATAGGAAGAGTCGATGGTGCTGAAGACGTTGGAGTAACGGATGTTTTGATGCGATTGATGTCATCCTGACGCTTTTTCGCAGAACATGAAGCACATCGAGGACGTGCAGCGAGTTTGTAATTGTGTCCTTTGTTGCATAAATCTTTACTGTTCATTATTGGAGCCGAAATTTTAAAGGTGAAACCCGGACGCTGTTCAATCTTGTTGCTGAGGAGCCCCTTCAAGATCGGTGTGGAGTTTGGTACCATGGTCATGATGGGTACTTCGATGGTCGATATAACCTGAAAGTGAAATCATCAAATTCGAACATAAACTCGCTAACAACAAGCAATTTTATCGCATTGAAAACGTTGAAACTTGATAGAAAATTTGATTGAGACCAATCAGAAAAAATTTTCCAGTTCAACAATCGAGAAACATTTCGATTGAAGAAACGAAAAGAAGCTCTACAAGTGGTAGTGTTTCGGAATCAACGACACGAAACAATTGGGTTCAGCGACCACGGAAAATTCGTTTTAATGTCCACAAGGTTCCGATTGGAAAGTTTTTGGCACCAAATTTGAACGACCTTCGTGGGTTGGTGACAAATTTGCGGCGTTGCAACGTGAGTTTGTTGACGAAAAACTGTTTTTCCGGCTTCTGATCGAGTGACTTCGGAATTCAACACCACGACTGAAATACGGTAATTAGGAGCACTCGATGCCAATCAACTACTGATTCCCGAATTCAGCGATAAAATTTGGATAAACGGCAAGTAAACGGGCGAAATAAGGAAACACAAAATTACAAAGAAACGACGATTGAAAAGCGACTTAAAAACCTCGTAATTGGCAGTAAGCTTCGAGCTGACAACAGTGAGCAAAAAGCGAGGTGACAAGCTCCATAGGTTCGCGTTCCTTCATTCAATCGTTTCGGGATTGTTTGGCGATCGAACTAGAATTATTCGGATTGCAAATGTTTATTCTTGGCATCCTGCCAATTGGTGAGTATTGGAGTTAACTACTTTTACGATTTCAAAGCCACACAATCGAGTTGTTTTATCAGAATCAACTCACTTGTTCACGTTAAGTTTGTTTATTACAAAAGACAATCACCGTGGAATTTGAAGACAAACGAAAGAATCAGTAATCTATTGGAATGATTGATAAAATGGGAATGAAGAATGTAACCACTGGAAAGATATAATAACTGGAGAATTTGAAAGGAATACCACTGGTTGGGAATCTGAAGAGATCATATGCTTTCATTGAGTACGTCCAAATCAAATGTGAGTATCGGTTTTCGTGGATGATTAAGAAGCATATCTGAAAGCAGGTTGCATACACACAAACACTTTTCCTACCTTCCAAGATTGATCGCCACGGTAAAGTCACGTAAGTTAAATAGGCGTTCAAAGCAGGTGCTTCTTTCTTGTCTCGCAACCAATTCAACGCTTGACCAAATCCTTTAATCGACCAGTTGCTTCCCATGTTTGCACTCGTCGAAGTTTCAACTGGAAAAAAGAAAGATACTAAAGTTGTAACAAGATTTCATACCTCCCGTAACACTTCGTACATCAAATTCCGAGTCCTGATTCACACTATCCGCATCGCTTTGCCATCGTCGGTTTCGTTGGCCGGGTTGAAACGAAATCGGATCTGATGGTCCCGGTCCGGGAGTAATAGCCGTTCGTTTGTACATTAAACGACCGAAAATGTTCGTATCGCTCATTCGACGTTGATTGTTCAGATTGGCATCCAAACTTGCGGTCATATCGAATCCGTGCTCTGACATCGGAGTTTCGAAACCACAGCTCGCAACCCGAGCAACCGCCATCTCGGCGAATCCCTTTCCATGTGGTCCGCGCATTTTGACGAATTCATGACGTCGATACGTTGAAGTTACCAGCTTCTGTGCCCAATTCCACGTGTTCGATCCCTAAACACTGTGAACAAATAGGATAAACCTTCAAACTTACTCGTGAATCGTACAGTTTCTGTAGAACATCGAAACGTATTGAACCCAAGAAAATCACCGCTTGCTTGTTACGAAACGGATCTTTGGCCACTAATTCAACGCAAACACATTCGCCTTCAGTTACCACAACATCGTTGAAGACTTTTTCAAAGTCGTCGATTGCAAAGTATATCTTCGGATAAGTCATCTCTTCACAATCGCCTTTGATGTCCATTCTGCGTCGACTAGGAGACGGATATACACGCTGAAAACAGTCGTCGACCTATTGAGAACATTACGAATTTACCTGACAGTTCTTTCGTAAGATCTGCAAGTTATTTGGCATGTTTTTGATACAAACAGCACACGTAACAAAGTAGTCAAACTGAAAAAATGAACAAAATTTTGAAGCAAACTCCACGAACTTGTTGAAGAATGACATTTAGACACACCGTCTCTTCCCAATTAACATTTCGATCGTTGGGCGACGGTTTGTTTTTGCTTTGTCGACGGAAAACTTGTAGAATCTGCTACAAAAAAATCTAGTCAATTAAAGAAGTGAAAACTCGAAACTCACTCCACTTCCCACACTAACAGCCGATGTGGCTTTGGCCACCGGTACATACCACAACATGTCGTCGTGATTAGCTTTGCATTCGTTGGTTGTGCAATAGGATGAACCGAGAATATGTTCCACGAACAATTGACTAAACTTTTTTGGTTGGAAGTTGACTGGTGGGTTGTCGCCTAAAACAGAAATCGAACAGGACAGCAAACTTCACTGACCATAACTCAGTTTCTTCTTCCACAAGATTGTTATTTCGTCCAGAAGCTGAGCCACACACATGCATCGTGGTTTGCTTGCGATTGTTGGCTTCGTTTGATCTTCATTTTTGGTCGATTGATTATCGATTTTGAGTCGCAGATTGTTGGGATTCGAGAACGTCGGGTCGTTGGATTTGGATGGGGGATTCATCATTCAGTCGGCGATAATCGATGAAGTTGAATACAAAAACAGTCAACACATTTGCAGACTACGCAAAAGTTTGAAGCGTGAAAGAACTAGTGAATAGAAGTCGAAAGATACGCAAATTGATGGATCCAATCAACAAGTCGTTTTCATGGTAAATGGAATTGTTTTTGTGGAGATGAATGTCTACAGCTAACGCATGTCACACGCACATTCAGCGAAATCTTTTGTCATGAATTAGCAGTCAAACCGATAAGACGAACACACAACTGCGGCCACTCAGCTGCAGACCATTTGCGAGACGAAATGTCCGGACGTCGCCGATGAGGTCTTTTACAACTCGGAGCCAGGCTTAAAAGTTATTCAAAATTCTGATCATTGAACTTGGATTAAAGCCGGACTTCTTAATTGAACGTGGGAATTTAATAGCGTTAAAGAAATAAGCATTTGATAGTGTTTGTAGGCGCGTTTTTGTTACTAGGGATTTCAAGTCATAATACTCGTCCATTGGTCCTTTAGCTCATTTATATTCTTGTTTATTTAACCGAATAAGCAGAAAAGACAATCAACGGAACAGCTGGTGAAGATTGACAATGCAACCAAATTACGAAGTTAATCGTATTAACTTCTCTGAAAGAAATGAACAAGAAACGATTTTCGATGAAAACACACTGGTTTGTTTAAGGACCGTTGCTCGTGAATGAAGAGCTCAAAAGTTACGAACGCATTAGTTCCAGGAACTGCTCAAAGTTTATGAGACCATCGTTGTTTGTGTCGGTGATTTGGAAAACATGTCGAACGATGTTCTGATCGCTGATTCCAGCGGTGTTGCTCAGAATCTCGGACAACGCGTCTGAACAGTTTTCCATTAATTTCGAATCACGAACAAACTCACCAATGTCGATTTGCCCATCTCGATCCTGATCGTATTCACGGAAACGCTGCTCCAGCTCACGGACGCTAATTTGATAAATCGACGGCGTTTTCATGTACTAAATCGAAAATGTTAGGATTGATATCTTGAAATTACCTGTAAGAAGTCACTTTTTCGTATTTTGCCGGTATCTGAAAACGAACCTATGAACAAATTAAAGAAGAAAATGATATACTTTTGCTATCAATCTCACTGAAAATGAAGTTCAATTCAACTCGATTGGGTTCTACTTTGATTGTTCGCAAGAGAGCGGCGACTTCCGCACGCGATAACTCGCCATCGTTGTCCAGATCCAACAGATCGAAAGCATCGGATAGATCTGAAAGTTCCTATGGTAAGCAACAAAACACAATCTAAGTCCCTTGAGCTGAGGTCTTTTGCAGACAAACTCACCATGATCATCCAAAACATATCGACGGCAAATGAAGGAAGCTGCCATTGCTAATAAGTGATACGCTGGAAAACTCCAAATACCGTAATGTTATGCACGTTCACTTACGACAGCAAACTTAAGGAAGTGCTTTTAGTTTGATTAGTGGAAGAGAATCGTATTCGTTGAAGTGACCGAAGTAATTCAAAACGAATTGACCGAATTCCTAGGCAGGAAATTTTACTCAGAATACTCGCCGCCTTATTTTAATTGCGTTAGAAAGAACACGAAAACGAATGCCAAGAATGCACTCACAAAATTAAGCTAAAAACTTCTTTCAACTTTGACGCTTTATTACACCCACCATATAGACGGCTTGATTTGTTCAACTTAATAAACTTGAACGCTTGAAACGGTTGTGATCAGTTTCGAAAAACACACACGTAACCAACGATTATCTCTGAACTCGTCAAACTTTTGGCGTTCAAGAAACAATTGAGATCGATCGTCCGGAAGGTGCAAATTGATTGACGACAAAGCGCATGCCATGCCAAAAAGACTTTTTCATTGCTCCGATTCTCACACATGTTCATTATCTGACATTGTGATCTCATCGAGAGGTTGACTTCTTAGAACTTTTTTCCGTTCAACACCTCATTCATCAGTTTTTTGACACACAAAAAACAAAAACGAAGTCAACGATCTCGATCGTAAATATCCCAACAGCTCACCGAAAAACCATAACCAGCAATTGCTGAGTCAGTTTTATGGGAAATCAAATTGAAAAAAGCTCGAAACTACGATGTCGTGCCGGACGGATGGGAAATGTCACGAATGAGAAAAACGCGAGTGAGCTACGAACAAAGAAACTGCTCAATAAGAAGAAAACAAGGTAACAACAAACAACTTGTGCTTTTCAACTGTCGTGTAAACTCTCAAAGACCAATTCATCTCCCAGCTTCTTAATTCCGATAGCAGACAAATAGACGTCGAGTCAATGGAACAGCACAGCGCGTTCTCACTCACTTTGTAGTTCCCAGCGGATAATGTTGGCACATCGTTTATCGATGACGGCCTCCAGCACACGTTTCGAACGCATGCCATCGATGGAACGTCAAAATCCGCGGCCTATGTGGCTGTCAAGTTCGAAGGCGACGATCTTTCCCCGGAGACTACAGATTTTACGTGCGTCAACGTACAATAAATGTTTCGAAAAGCGCTGGACGATGTGGGATCCTTTCGATTCAAAAACATGCGCCAAAAACGTTTCTGGAGGGTGGAAATAACTCACGACACTACTTGATTTTCGAACTTTGAAACATCCTCTCTCCAAATCCATCAGTCGTCTTCGTACGGTAAACGTCTTCGCAAAAGAAACGTAAACAGCGCAAACAATCGACCGAACTACTCGGACCTAATCTGCTCGAATCTCGGACTTCTTATCTCGAAAGAATGTTCCGTTAACCTCAATTTTCACAGAGTTCTGAACATCAAAAGCAAAATGGTTGTTTTCGTTCGATGTTCCTTTGAGCCCATTTCCGTTATACGGTAAAAAACCGAATAGCATTTCGAACGAAAATGAAAAAACGTCAGAGCTCGTGGAATTTACTCTCGAAAACCGCCATTCCTTCAACCCAATTTCGTGTCTTTAGCCAATTTGCCACTCTCGCAAGAACACAAATTTGCAGACCGGAACGCCAATTTGTCGTGTCACACTCAATTTTGACTCGTTTGTTCGCTCATCAGTGGAATGCCAACGTCAAACTAATGGTCCTCATTTCGAGCTCAAGTTTGAACTCGAACCACAAGCAAAGTCAAAAATAGAGTGTGGACGTGTTTTAAACATTCCACGCCAACCGCGCAGCTGAACTAGCGAAAGCAAAGCTCCGGATGTCTTTTATTCAATTTCCAATGCTCACACTCCGCCCAAACGAATGCAGTCGATTTGTTGCTGAAACCGAATGTATCGCTCAAACACCAACGTTTTGGACAATTCGATTAGCTAAAAACAAATTAATTGTAGTCGCATAGCACCACTACTGTCGAGCCTCGCACATACGAACAGATCAATAGGCGTTCGGAGTCTTCTTTGAAATGCGTGCTCGGACAGAAAGTCGAATTCAAACGTTCAACGCTAAGATCCTCGACGAACAATCAGAATCCGAACATCAATTGTCATTCTTCAAAAGTCCAAAATTAACCGACGCCCCACTGCGTCGGCTATTTGTTATGAACGTTCAAACTCCCCATTGATGTTCCATCGAGGAAAAACATTCAAAGACAGAAACACTTGTTTATGCACAAAAATATGCGCATACATCACCATGGACGGCTGTTCTATTTGGTTATCAAATTATAGTTGCTTTTCAAAAAGATCCCCTGATAAGCATCGTATTGAAATTGATTGAGAATTCCACAGATTAGCGAGTAAAATGTCAGAGATAACCTTTGACCGACAAGTAGAAATATTTTCAGCACGTCGATAAATTCGATTTGAAGGCTTTTAAACCAAAAATCATTCGTTGTTTTCGGACTTGTTTGTGAAACCAAAATATCTTCAATGATTAGACATCGTGCAAACAACTGGAGTTAACATAAGAACGGAAATTCCATTAACAAACGTTTGATTGTGATGAGAAAAACTTGGCCGGAAGTTTGTATGCGTAGTGTCTGTCAACACAATTGGCAGTCGATTTCGCTTTGGGAGGTCAGACCGAACGCGTTTCCGTTTGGTCGACGTCTATTCACATCTAGGTCTGATAACAGAATCTAAAATGGCACAAACTGAACGTCAATTACCGTTAAACACGGAAGTTGTTGGCGAATCATATCGTTCACTCAACTAGTCTCTTCTGTTGATAGAAAAGTTTATTAACAATCTAAACACAGAATAGTTGTCTTGAATTCCAACTAATTGATATAGAATCATTGGCTGGATATACCTGAAAAAGTTGCATGACAGCCAAACAAAGAGTCGTCATACCAACTTTCAGATATTTCAGCTCTAATTCTATTGGTCGAATGTAGATGTTGGCTGGAAATGCAATGTAGTTCAATAGACTAACTGAATATTAACAAACGAAATAACCAATGGGTTTAATCGTAAACACCAACTCAACATAAAAAGTTTCGCTTAGCAACAATCGTTTAAATTTACTTCCCAAAAAACGTATCAATACGAAGACGGTAGACAAAGTGAACTGCGAAACATCAATCAAAAAATGAAGAGGAAGAAAAACGAAATCTTGTTAAGTGGATTAAACCGAATCTCAATTTCTAATTCGTAATTTATGGATACCCATCGATTTTAAGTCCCCAACTCAACAGAACAACCCACCCGACAGACCGAGCGTTAGTCGTTCTCTTCGTGTCTAACAGAGAGGTGGGTAGACTAACTGCGTATCGAATTGCTGAAAGTTGAGACTCCTTGAGGCAGTCGGACTCGTTCAATCCCGATTCTTCGTTCTCAACTGTCCGTCAGTGAACCTGCACCACAATGTCGTCCATCATCGTACTCGTTTGTGAATAGACTTTGAAAAATCAAACAAATTGCACAGTTTAAGAGCACAAATTTTTGCTAAAAACAAAAAGATGAAGCTTTTAGTCTAATTAGAACCACTATGCCCTTCATTTCCACCTCAATTCTAAACCAATCAGTTCGCTTGTAATCCAAAAAAAGATTTGATTCTCAAGAAATCAAAAGTAAAGAAAGAACGAAACGACGATACGAGACTATCCTTATATTGGTCTTCAATTCTCGCAAGCAATTAACCGAACGGTCCATTGAGACTGTTAACAAGAAATCGAAATGTTCCGCCCATCAACTTCTCTCGATCAACTCGATGGTTTTAATCGTGGAGAATGAACAGCAAAAATTGATTGAATGAAATGGCTTTTAAATTCGAATCTGCACAACGATCTAATCGACGTTGCCGTGAACGCGAAAAACACCGGAAACTAATTGATATAATGAACGAAGCGATTCATTCTCGCACATCAACGATCTCTCGAAACATTGTCCATTCTAGTGCTCAATCGTTACTTTAAAACGTCTAATAACGAACAAAAAGCCACCGGTCGACATTAAACGAGTGGGCACTGACGGCCGTTTTCTTTTCCACTTTAACCACAAAACTCCCATAGATCGGACGTGCCTGTCAGGCAGATCATCATAAACTGACGAATACACGCTTGGCCAGTTCCTTCCATTATGACAACCACGTCCCCGTACTTCCCGATTAAACACCATGTAATTCGCATAAACATCAAAGTTGTAAACAAAGTTAAAATGTTTGACTATAAATTGAATTATCAGACAAAGCTGTAAATATGAATCGTGTGTTGAATTACGCCAACTGTTTGTTGTTTCGAATTTTAGTGAGTGATCAGATTTAGAGCCTTTAAATTGAACAGGAAGATGGTGCTTTCCAAATGAATTAAAAAGAACGTTTACCACAGAAACTTGTTAGTGAAAGAAATTGACCAATAAAACCAACTTCATACTCTCAGTCATTGATCTTTTGAGTCATCTCAATCGTTTAATGTCTCAATGATTGCAAGTCAAATCCAGTCGACTGCTTGAAAATGAATGTCCATCTCTACATTAACACAAACAACTCTTGTGTGATCAAATAGTTAAATGAGGTCCATCAAACAAGCCGGTTGATTGTGGAAGATACTCAAAAGTGCCGAAATGAACTTCGATCTCAATAACATCTGATGACCCATGGACTTCTGATAACAAGTTCGCGTCAACATCTTATGGATTGTCGAGTGAATTTGGATAAAATTGCTCATTCACGGACTATTTAAACGAAATTTCTGTTTCTAATCGTCAGTCTACGGATTTCTCTTGTGTCATTTGGGGAGCTCTTTTTCAACTCCCAATTTCCATTTCCTCTGCTCAGTTGGCGATCGTCTGCGAGTTTCGACTCGTCGTTTCTTTTCGTGATCTTTCCGCGCCTTCTGATCACTTCTGTTCTCATCGTTTGTGTTCCAGCTACAACTATATATCTTTCTGCTATCGACTCAATGACGGTTGACGATAAAAAGGCAAGTTCTGGGTGAGAGTGGAGATCAGTTCTTGGGGTTCTTCCAAATTCATTTCTTGGGTCTTCTACAGGACCCAATCTTTGACGATGAGCTGCGAACTAGGAGTAGCAAGTACACTTTCGAGTAGAGTGTGGGGATCTCTAAGTGGAAAATAAATACTCAACAATACTTATCTAACTACTATTTTAGGGCGGCGAACATGAGCTTATTTGCAGGGCAGGAAAGCGAAAGTTTGTCGACGAGATGACTATCATGAAGCGGATCACAAAACCACCGGCCGAGAAGAAGTGCAAGTCCAAGCACGACTTCACCCAAGAGGACGTGATCATCATGACTGAACGTGCGAAGGTGTTCAAGGACAAGTTCAACTTCCACGTTCGACGTCCTATGAACCCGAAGAAATTAGCAAAGATTCGCCGCAAACACTTGTGACATTTCGGTATCCAGTGTTTATGACACACGAGTTGGGCGAATCGCCGGTGATCGTAATGGCGGTGGTTGGCATTGTTTGTTGATGCAAAACGTCGCGTCGTTTATGAGGCGGTGAGTTTGCTCGTTGATATCGAAAAGTTGCGTAGAAAGCAAAACCTAACGGACTCTGTGGCTGCTGAAACTGATGACTCTGAGGCGATAGATTGCCTGCTACTGGCGGTTGGAAAGTTTGTGTTGGTTGAATGGTAATTGGCTGAGTTGGCTGTTGGGTGTTTTGTTGAGCTGACAATTGATTTTGTTGTTGTCCTAACACAACGGCTTGTAGTTCCATGATTCCTAATATTAATCTGTTATCCTTGAACTTATCCTTTTGATGATAACAATTTTGGCTGAGGCCGATTACACAAAAATATGGAATTGGCTTGAAAGATCGGTATCGAGGTACCTCGAATGATACGCAGATTTCGCCGGACCAATTTTGTTCGCACAATCGCTATTTCTCTGCGCTCTCTTTTGCTCGCTGGCCCGTAAAAATCTGCGGATTTACACAACACGATTAAATTAGTTCATGAGTACAGGTTGACTGGACATTTCGTTAAATTACCTTGTCCAGACAAATGCAATTTATACGTACCAATGGAATTGCCACTTGTTTTGGTCTTATGAATCTTTGATTCTAACAAGCACTCGATCATAAAAGTACACCTGATAGACAGAAACAAAAATCAATCAATTGTAATTGAACATAAAAACTGCTTTGTCCCTCAACTGGCTGCGTATTTTTCGTCGAACATGTGGAGATACAGAGATAAGCAAAGAACAGTTCGATCTGTTCGTTTTGATTGGAGTTTTCACATCGAAAATCGATTATCATATCGCGCCTTTCTCTTCATACTCACAAGTCTACTAAAAACACCGCAAATCGACGATCACGTTGTCGCGGTTTGTACATCGTTTTTAAACATTTTGATTGTTTTTAACTTTTATGTTTTTAGATGACATTTTCCTCGAATCCATCGTCCACAAAGTCAACGAGGAAGAAACGGCGTTTTAGCGGACCAGAAGTAGTTGTCGATGAAATTGCGGAACTGAAATCCCAACTGGCAAATAACAACAGCGCCAAAGATGAAATCAAAGAAAGTTCAGTCACTGTCACACAAATCGATTACTACAACTTCAGTAAGTTTCTTACATTATTCACGTAAAAAATTTTTATTTAGACCAACCGGTTGAAGATTGTAATCTGGAAGAAGTCAAGTTTAGCTTCGATCGCGGAAATAGCTCGAAATATACATCAAGAAACTCAGCTCGATGAGCTGAGTCGATTGATACCAACGACGTCAAATTACAGCGATAATCGATGACAAGCACTCCTTGTAAGATTTGATTGTATCTTTCAAGAAACGATATTGTTCTGAATAACAACTGTTTAATCTTTACACTCGGTCATAAACCACGTGTTCAGCAAATAAAATTCAGTCATTAGCTGCTTCTAATCGTCAAAACCAAATGCAACAGCAAAACAAGTAAAGACTGAAAACCTTCTTATTCGAAAAATACGCAGTATATACAAAATAGAATCGTAATTCGTGATTATTGTTTTTCAGAATCTATCTTCTCACATCCAAGTGGACGGATAACGCGAGTAAACATACGAAGGATTATAGAGAGCCGAACGATAGGTGCTAAAAAACAGAGTGATTATTTTCATGGAGTTCATTACCGATAGTTTGCTGCCGAGCTTTTCCCATTCTTCGACAGTAAACGTCCAGTATCGCCGATGTAAATTTGACAATCTGTTTCTCGAACTCCCATATCGTTTTCAATTCGACAAATGTACAAACCCGAGTCCTCTTTTTGAGCATTGAAAATTGCCAACTAAAAGCGGCTTTTAAATTTCCGAATTGTTCAAAAGTTTACTTCTGTAGAGTTTTCGCTTGTGTGGATCATAATTCTCATTTCCGCAAGCACCGGTTGTTGGTCTTTAAACCTGCAATATCAATTGATCCTAACGAGATCAATTGCAACTTACCAGCTAACTATTGGCTCGGGATAACCATTGAAGTTGACTTTCAAAACCGCAGTGTCGTCTTGATGAAGCCATTTGTCTTCTAAACGACTTGTGAACTCCGGAACCGTATGTTTCTTGGTTTCTGCAATTGCAAACTCTCTGTTGTCGTAATTTCATTAGATACGTCTTTTCAAGAAACTTGTGGTGCTAACAAAATCAAATGGATCGCCAGTTTCAACGGTTCGGCGTGAAATCTAAACGACAACTGAAGATATTAGTGTATATTGCGCCTACCGGTCGGCGAATATGACCGTTACGAGATGCCAGAAAAGCTTCCGGGACTTGAAAGTCTCCATCGTCTGAATTTGCTGTGTCAAATGGACGTAGAAAAACTCACCGCGAATAACGATAACACGAGCCATTGCTGTGAACCAATCTGAATACTTAGATTCAATGGAAATCTTTAAAAAATAACAAATTGAAAAACCACGTGAAAGCAAACGCCATCGAAAAGAAATTTGAAGTGCACGAAATTCGACCTGTTGCTTCGAAAACATCCGGAGACTAAAACTCGCCATGGCACAACTGTTCTTTTGCTTCCAATGCTGCGAGCTGGACACAATTTTAACGTGGAACACATCTGGCTGATTGCCGTCATAAAGGCTTTGCATTATAACGATAATTAAACTTGAAGACCAACGAAAGTATCCAAACAACTCGTTGTCGTCGAATGAAAGAAACGGAACTTCGCAGACTGCTACTGTAGACATGCGTTTACTGTAAAAAGCGATTTTGACTTCAGTCAACAGCAAAATTTGCCAAACATCATGAACTCGTGTGATTGTCTCAAAGATGTCAACTTCGATCGTTTGCAGTTCTTATTACCATTTTTTTTGCTTTCCACTAAACTGTAATTGTCAGCAACAGAAACTGACAATCAAGAAACTTGTCGCATTTGAAGCGGAACTGTTGACTCTTTTAATCGGTCTCAAGTTAGTTGGCTTCTGGTTGTTGATATTCTCGTGGAATTCTTATCGACATCTCGGAGTTATAGTCTTCAACTTCTTTGCAATAGTCTTTTTGAACGTTAGTTTCTGGCCCACTATTCATCTTTTTATTTTAGGTTATGGCCGCGCCGTTGTCGATTTTACTGCGTCAAGCACGCTATGGAACAACGTTGGGCACACAGCCGATTCGCTCTTCGCATATTTGGTATCCGGATGCCAAATTTATGCGCCAATTTCAAGTAAATCGATTTGATATTTTGATTGATTTTAAGGTTCAAATCTTCAGAAAGTCTCTGATTTGGGAATCATGGAGCAACACAAACCGAACGACTATACGCGAGCCATCGGGTTGGATAAATTGGTGGATGTCTACTCGAAATATCCGCTCTATCCGGACAACAACATCACATTGCCACGTGAAAAGCAGTTGGAGAATATGATTCTCAATTTTGGTCCACAACATCCGGCTGCTCACGGTGTGCTGCGTTTGGTATTGAAATTGGAAGGCGAGGTTTGAGGTTTTTATAAGTTTCTTTGATTTTTTGCTTTCTTAAGGTAGTAATTAAAGCAGTTCCGCACGTTGGGCTTTTACATCGTGCATCCGAAAAACTCATCGAGCACAAGACCTACACTCAAGCTCTGCCTTATTTCGATCGCATGGACTATGTTTCGATGATGTGCAATGAGCAGGCGTTTTCTTTGGCAATCGAGAAACTTCTTGGAATCGACATCCCACCTCGAGCTAAATGGATTCGTGGTATGAATGTAATTTTCTGCTCACTTATAATTCCGCTTATTTTAAGTCTTGTTTGCCGAACTTACTCGAATTCAAAATCACATCATGGGATTGACAACACACGCTCTCGATGTTGGTGCAATGACTCCGTTCTTTTGGTTGTTCGAAGAGCGTGAAAAGCTGTTCGAGTTCTCCGAACGTGTTTCTGGAGCTCGAATGCACGCGAATTACGTGCGACCCGGTGGTGTTGCTTGGGATCTGCCTCTCGGATTGATGGACGACATCTACGATTGGGCCGTCAAGTTTCCGGAGCGTATAGACGAACTCGAAGATGTTTTGACTGAAAATCGTATTTGGAAACAGCGACTAATTGACATTGGAATTGTGGATGCCGACAACGCATTGAACTGGGGCTTCAGTGGTGTTATGCTTCGTGGTTCGGGTATCAAGTGGGATATTCGCAAGACGCAACCGTACGAAGTTTACGATCAAGTCGAATTCGATGTCCCAGTCGGCACGAAAGGTGATTGTTATGATCGGTGAGTACATTTCGATACATAACTAATGTTCCATTAAATTTTAGTTATCTATGTCGTGTAGAAGAAATGCGTCAAAGTTTGCGTATTATTCATCAGTGCTTAAACAAAATGCCCGAAGGGGAAGTGAAGATTGACGATCGTAAAATCGTGCAACCAAATCGCACTGAAATGAAGGTCGATTTGAATTCTGATTCAAAATTATCGACTGTTTTCAGGATAGTATGGAAGCCTTGATTCATCATTTTAAATTCTTCACCGAAGGTTTCCAAGTTCCACCGGGTGCATGTTATGTTCCGACCGAAGCACCGAAGGGCGAATTCGGTGTCTATTTGGTATCAGATGGAACCTCCAAACCGTATCGTTGTTTCGTTCGTGCACCGGGTTACGCGCATTTGGCCAAACTCCACGATGTCGCGTACATGTCCCTCATTGCTGATGTGGTGGCGATTATCGGAACGATGGATATTGTGTTTGGTGAAGTCGATCGTTAAACGTGTTTCATTCTGTTGCTGGTTTGACGATGTGTGAGTAAAAAATGCAAATAGGTTGTAATCGTTTCTTGATATTAAACTCATATATTTGTTCAAATTAACAAGCAATTGGGTTTTTGACAAATAAACCGCACAACTTAGAGAGCTTATCCATGGACATGTTCGAAAGGCGAGCAGCTCGAAAACAGCCGTCAGTCATTGGGATGATTAGCGGGATGAGCGGTGGTTGTCAATTGGCACCTCGGTCATGAAGATGATCAGCTGCGAAGACGTTCCCACGACGTTTGTTGTGCTGAGTGTTCGTCGTTTATCAAACGAACGAGCAATAAATTGTGATAATTAACTGCGCGGTCGGTTGTTCTTAAGGTCCGAACATCACCATCGTACATTTTTGAAGCCCTTTCCTTTTCGCATTCCAAATTTAACAGTCGATTGAGCGCTTAATTTACGCTTCGTTTAATTGGCGGGATTAGACCCTTCAACTCTCAAGTTCAAAAGACGCGAGAGTGTAAAGCAAAAACTGTAATCTCGTTTGTCTGAAGAACCAAAAAAAGTTTCTCCGTTTATTCGACCTTGTGTTATACTAAGATTGAACTTCGAAAATATTCCTCAAATTACTGCAGTTGACATTTTTTCTTGAATTTTTGTTTCTTCGTTCACTTACACGTCTTCCATTCGCTTTTTCGCTATCCACTTAGAACTTGACAGTCTTTGTTTGTTTAAGAGCCATTACAACTTTACAGTTTTGCGAAAGCAACCGATCTTTTTTGACAATCCATTTAACGATTGAACTCAAATCATTGATTGAGATTAGCACTTGTTTGTTCCTTGAATTCAATTTAATGAGAAAAAGATGTTTGACGAGGATCGTATTACAAACATTTCATTACTACGCAAACGAATACGAGAAGTAAGTACTGGTCAAAGTTCCTGAAAACATTCAAGATCACAAATATTGTTTTCGATCTGATGATCAATTTCAGAATCCCAATATTTGCAAGTACAATCCGAACGATTTGAAACGTGCCGAGCTCGAGGACTATTGGTTGGAATCGTTTCTGGTCAGTCGGAATTATGACCTCGACATAACTTCGGCGGTTTTCTTCGAGTGTTTGAAGTTCCGCCAAAACTTTGGTGTTCAAAGTACGTTCATTCGGTTATTCTGTTTAATTGATTTGTAGCAATCGGATTTCTTGAGCTACAAACTGCGTTGGAGCTTTCGTTCATTTACTTTCGAGGAAATGATTTGGAAGGAAATCGTTTACGTGAGCAAAGAGATCGATATAATTGTTAACAAAATACAAGATTTCAGTTTGGTTTAACTTCAAGAACTTCGATGAGACTGCTAACGTTTCTCGTCTTTTGATCTACTGGTTAGAGAGACACGTAACTGACACGGAGAATCAACCGGTCGCCGTTTTTCTAAACTTCTCCGATACATCAGCTCAAAAAATGGTAGACAGAGAATCTGTTGGATGCATCTATTGGATATAAAAACTGGTTTTAGGGTGATCAGTTCCTTAAATTCATGTTCCATTCGTTCAAATACTATTACCCTAATTCTTTGAAACGTATTTATGTATACGAAATTCCCATCAAACTGAGCGCACCGTGGAGATTAATTCGACAGCACATGGATCAACAGACAAGTGAGAGTACGATCAATCTCAGTAGTCGAAACATCACTACTTTCGTGCCAATGAAGTACATTCCAAAGATAATAGGTGGTGAAGTGAGTTCAAAAGTTTGCGTTCCAATACTATTGTTTTATCTTCAGGACGATTTCACTTTTACCATCAGCGAACTTGCACGTTGCACCGGATCTCCAAATGCGAAACGTCGTTTCAGTCATCCGATCAACAAGGTTTCCAATAAAAAACTAGCGATAGAGAAGAAAAAAGTGAGCAATCGAACGTTTACAAGCTTCAACAATGAGTCTCTTTAGGCAGTTCAATTTGAAAAAGAGTATACACGATGTTTTGATCTGAATACCGTGAGCATCTTTGATCGTACAATCGATTGGAAGTATCAATCGTTTTTGGCAATTGCGTAAGACTTACATTCTTTCGCTGCATTCTTAGCATGTGATTTCAGTCCAAAGAGATCGCTTGTCTTGAATTGTGAAAAGGATCGTCAAAGTTCTGTAAACATTATGATCCAAAGGTATTTACCCTTGTTTTTTTTGTAGTTATAACAAGTGAGTTTAGTATGTCAGCGTGGTATGTTTATTTCAACGTGGGTATCAACTCGAGACGCAGATTGGAAGTGTGTCCACAACACGGCGTTCTTGAGCCAACGGAACGAGCGGTTGTCACGATTCGCACCAAAGGTAGAGATTGTAATCCCTCTAATAGCGATGTCTTGATGTCTGATTTAGACAGCATCCGAACGCCTCGCAAATACAAAATCGAAGTACAAGCGATCAGAGTTCGAGAGCAACCGGATTTGTCCGTGGAACTGCCGGACGTTTACCGTGAAAACGCGGAGGATCGTGTAAAATTCTACTACGATTGTTTTGTTAACACACGACAGGAAGAAATCAGCGAAAAAGAGTTTTTGGCCGAAGAACGAAATGGATTTGTAGCTCAAGAGAGTCTACAAAAAGAAGTCATACGCTCGACTCCAGCTATGGCCAACAACTGGGGCAGCAAGAACAATGTGTGGCCGTTGTTCGTGTTGGTCGATGTTATTCTACTCTTCATTGTCATTTACATGTACTCGTGAGTCAATAAACGGTCATCAGTGCGCAGTTAATTTATTAGAAACGATTAAAATATCAACTTGCAATCATCAGAAAAGAGAAATTTACAATCCACGACCACGAAATGAGTGAGTGAACGCTCGCGCCTGGACGTATTGAGAATCCAAATCGTTGTGCATCTTCTGCAATTCTTCTTGGACCTTCTTAACGTTCGTTGATTCCTCTTCTTGTTCGTTTTTGTTGGCGACCGTCGGCTTGGAGTCCGTTTTGCGGATTCCGAGCAGCTTCTCGAATTTGCTTCGCTGACTGTCGTCCGTCGCAACAGCGGCGATTCGCGTCGACCAGTTTTTCGTCGCTTCGTTGCTTGTTGATGGATCGGCCGGACGTTGGAAGAGTTTCGGACGTTGCGGAACGAACGGTTTGTTGTTGTTTCTGAATTCAAGCGCATGAACACAACGAAGTCAACCGTCGACTTGCCTTCGATTCGACGAGTAACTAACCCGTCGTTCATCTCGACGCGGACTTCTGGATCGTCGACAAGCATCACGTCTGTCATCGTCCTAAAACGTGAACTAAAAAACCAAAGAGAAAGTCAAGAACTTTGTTTCCAAAAAGTTCCCAAAAAACTCACGTCTTCTGAATTGCCGCTGCTTCTGCGCGAACGTCGATCGTTGTCGCGATGTGGACGTCGCCGCCAACTGTCCTTCTCGTCCAAATCTCGACGTCGATTCGATTCGCCGGAACGTGATTTTCGTTTTTCGTTTCGATCTTTCCGATCAGAATCCTTCTAAACAAAAAAGAAGAGGAACGTGAACGATACAAATCGAAACTAACCTTTTCGTCGTCGCTGCTCATTTTTGCGTCCGTTCAAACGACAAACGTCGAATCGAATGTTCAGCGCAAATGGAAAAGCAAATCGAGACGCAGTTTGTTTCGGACGTTTTTATCAATCAGTCGGATATTTCGCCACGTTTTGTGGGCTTTTTGGCGTCAATTTTTGAGTCATTTTTCGCTTTTGAGGAGACGCCGCCGTCCAGTCGACGTGTTTTTGCTGCTTCTCACTGAGCGTCTTTTTCGCGGTTCCAATTCGCGTGTTCGAGGAAATTTTTTCGTTCACATCGTTCCGATTGATCGACTAAAAACGGCGAACTGTTTGAAGCATATTTGTTTTGCGCGCCGCTTTGCGTTCAGCGCCGTTGTGATGTCGTCCACGAAAAAAGGTGCGTTGAAGCCAAAAACCTCCGAAAGCGACGTCGACGATGGTTTTCAGATGAATCGACGCCGACGCAAAAACTGGGCAAACCGGCAAATCAAGTCACCGATGAAGAATGGCGCAAGGTTCTTCCGGATGAGGTCTATCATGTTGCACGTGAAGCCGGAACCGAACGTCCACATACGAGCAAATACGTGAAGCACTTTACGCCCGGCAAATACACTTGTTATTGTTGTGGAGCGGAGTTGTTTGTGTAAGTTTTCTTATCAGTTAAATAATAAAAGATTTGGTGTTGCAGCTCTGACGCCAAGTTCTGGAGCTCGTGCGGTTGGCCGTCGTTTTCGAAGTCGGTGGAAGGCGACAAGAACATCGTGAGAATACGGGACACCAGTTTCGGAATGGAGCGAATTGAAGTTCGTTGCAAACAGGTGAGCAGCTTTTCCATCAAGTAGAAAGAGCGAAAAACTTTTACGATTTCAGTGCAACGCCCATCTCGGCCACGTCTTTCAGAACGAAGGAGTTACGGCAACCGAAGAACGCTATTGTATCAACGGTTGCACTTTAGACTTCGTTCCGGAGAAGAAAGATTGACGGGTTTGTTTGCGTTTTCCATTAAATAATCCGATTCCAACTGTTTGTTCTCAGAAGTTTCTGATCGGGCAAAGTAAAAAGATTCTTGCATTTATATTGTCATCAAACCCACTAAGTAGTTCTTTTGCACTGAACCGAAAGGTTGACAAAAACACGTTCAGTTTCCATTACAACCCCTTCGATTGTGCATATCTTTTGCTCCACTCGACTTTAACTGTTTCTGTTCGTATTTCGGATGTTAGCTGTGTATTTCAATTACTTGATGAATAAATGGTTAGATTATCAAGAGATTTGATCGCTGAATGGTTTGAAAACTACGAGAGTTATTGGCGTGATTGTGTTGTTGTCCGTTTCGCTAATCCAAATTTTCGCAGGTTTTGTCGAGACAATGAGTGTGTCGGTCATCTTGGGCGCTCAATGGGGTGATGAAGGGAAAGGCAAAGTCATCGACTTTCTGATCAATCACGAAAAGGTAAATTCACTTAACGATCTTTTTTTCAATCAACAACATTTCCAGATTGATGTGACTGCTCGTTGTCAAGGCGGCAACAACGCTGGACATACGGTGAAAGCAAACGGAAAGACCTACGACTTTCATATCTTGCCATCGGGAATCATCAGCAAAGACTGTAAGAATGTTATTGGCAATGGAGTTGTGGTTAACTTGGACTCGTTCTTCTATGAGCTCGAGCACAATGGTATAACCACCGAGTTTCCCGATTGGGAGAAGCGAATCTTTATTTCGGATCGTTCGCATGTGGTTTTCAATGTTCAAATGCAAGTCGATGGAATGCAAGAGAGCAGTTTGGAACAGAAAAAGTTCGTTAAAACCTTCAATAAGAATTCAAAAAATCGTTGCTTTAGCAAAATTGGAACCACCAACAAGGGTATTGGACCGACTTATTCGAGCAAATGCTTCCGCAATGGTGTTCGAATGGCCGATTTAATGGGCGATTTTGACGAGTTCTCTAAGCGCTATCGATCATTGGTCGAATTCTACAAACGTCATTTCACGACAGTTCAAATTGATGAGGAAAAAGAGTTGGAGAAGTTCAAGGTGACATTTAATATTCGAAGATTCATTTCAATACTGAATTTTAGGGTTATGCCGAACGTTTGCGTTCGCTCGGAGTCGTTGTGAATACCACGTCAAAGTTGTACGAGTGGCGTAAGAAAGGAGAGAACATTTTGGTCGAAGGTGCAAATGGTGTTTTGTTGGACATCGACTTCGGCACCTATCCGTACGTTACATCGTCGAATGCGTCTGTTGGCGGCGCTTGTACGGGTTTGGGTGTTCCACCGTCGGCGATTAAGCGTATCATTGGGATTGTGAAAGCGTATCAAACGCGTGTCGGAACGGGTCCATTTCCAACTGAGCAGTTTAATGAAGTTGGTGAGAAGCTTCAAAGCATTGGACATGAATTCGGTGTGACTACCGGCCGAAAGCGTCGTTGCGGTTGGTTAGATTTGTTTTTGCTTCGGAATGCTCACATGTCGAATGGATTCACTGAGTAGGCGGAAGTCGTCAGCCATTTTACTTTCCAATGATTTCAGATTTGCTTTGACCAAATTGGATATTTTGGACAATTTCGAAGAAATCAAAGTTGCTGTAGCGTACAAGTTGAATGGAAAGACATTGGAGAATCCACCGGGTAAGTTCAACAACAAGTGGCGTTAACACAAGAATGGTTTTAGCTCGTGCTGCTGATTGGGAGCAAATTGAAGTGGAATACAAAACATTCCCGGGTTGGAAATCGAAGACCAGCGAAATTCGAAAATACGACGAGCTGCCGCAAGCTTGTCGCAACTACATTGCGTACATCGAAGAGTTCGTCGGTGTGAAGGTCAAATACGTGGGTGTGGGCCAAGCCCGTGAAGCGTTGATTATTCGTTAGGATAATCGAATCGGCATATTGTTTATCGTATAGTGCATATTATTGAATACGACAACCCTCTTTTCTAACGTTGGTTTGTTTTTGTTGTCTGTTTAACGGAATGTTTTCGTATTACAAAATGACAGGAGATTGTCAGATGAAATTTTTGCCTTATTTCGTTTAATAACACGTGTCTTATGTAACGGTCTAACTCGTTTTGAAGAATAAACATAATTTTGTAATCTTGTGGGTTCATGTCTTCGTAGCCGTTGTATCGGCGCAATGTTAAGAAATGAGCGTTTCTAATCGAGTAGCTTTGATAAAAAGACAATGATTCCAGAAGACGAATGTCGATTTTGCATACTAACAGCGAATGGACGGAGGTTAGTGGTCAGATCGTTGAGCATCAAGTACTTGTTTTTCAGCGGCTAAAAGAGTTGTGTGCTTCTAATTCGGATATTGCTTATGCGAATGAGAAAGTGGTTTTGATTACCTACGAATCTCGGCACGTCGAACGCTATCACACATGGATGAGTGACGATGAGACTCGAGAGATGACTTGTTCGGAACGTTTGTCTTTGGAAGAAGAACACGAGACACGAGCGAATTGGGCACAACATCAATATTGCGGAACATTTCTGATTATTGATGCTGAAGAGTTTGTGAAATCGAACGGTTCTGAGGTTAGTAAGCGAAACGTTCATTCCATTAAAATAGTTTTTGCAGGAGGATTCGTTGGCTGGAGATGTAAATTTTGTTCAATATTTCGATTATGTCGAGTTGTTGATTATGATTGGCGACCGGAAATTTCGAAGACGTCGGCTCGCGGATCAAGCTGTTCGTCTAATGATTGGACACGTTTCCGCGTTTGTCAACAATCGAAACATTCAAGCAAACATTCGAGCTGACAACAAGCCGTGTATTAAGCTATTGAAACGTGTTGGTTTTACCGTTAAAGAAGATAGTGAAAGCACGACGAAAGAAGATGTCATTATGGTGGTGAACAGTGAAGAACAGAAGCGAATTGCAAATGAAATCAAAAACGTTTTGTATCGAGACAACAATCTGATCCAGAAGTTGATTGAAGGAAGTCGAGAATACGCAGCTCAATTTGTTTGAATTGAAAAGTTTTATATGTTGATAAAAGCATACAAATCGACCCGTTAGTTTGAAATAGCAGTCAAGTTGTTTTGAGATTACATGACCAGAACCTTGAGAAGAAAAGTGATTGCTGCTGATAAGCCAATTGTTGCTGGAAGAGTGAAGATCCACGCAAAGACGATGTTTCGTAGAAGTGAAAAGTTGACGTTGCCTTCCGACTTAATGCTTCCGACGGCACACACCGATCCGATCTAAAACAATTAGTTGTATCGATACAAATGATGCAACTTACAATCGAATGCGACGTGGAAATCGGGAGACCGATTTTACTTGCAATTACCGTCGTCATTGCCGCTCCAAATTCAATCGTGAAACCGGAGGCTGAAATAAAAACATCAAACAATAGTGCAAAAGAGCAAAAACCTGGATGAATGGAGGACAATCGATTGCCAATTACAATTATAATCTTGTGTCCCAAGATCCACAATCCAACTACAATAGAAGCAGCACCAAAAACGAAGATCTAAAAACGATATTAGTCCGAAATGCAATTCTTTTCGATTACCCAAATCGAGGCAGGTTTCTCTTGTAAAACACTATAATCGTGATACACAGCCAGCATTGCTGCCATAGGGGCAATAGCATTACTGAGGTCGTTGCCTCCGTGAGCAAACCCTGCGAAGCACGCTGAAAACCATTATCATAAGCAGTTCTAGAAACCATTCAATTACCGGTGAAGACTTGGAGAGTGCTGAACAATCGAAGAGTGCGTTCGTCATCTTTGCGAACCTTCGAAGGCAAAAGCCAACGAACGAATGGTAATGGAGCCCATGCAAACTTTTGTTTTTGATCGTCGGATAATGTAGAAGCAGGCGTAATTTTCAGTTTACCATCTTCGGCTTTCGGATCATCGAAATCTGTCGGCTTTTTCATGTCTTTTTGGACTTTAGGAATCGGTTCTTCATCGACATTGTTAATGTACTTAATCAAGTAAGGTCGAGCGATAAACTGTACGGCTAAGCCAAAGAGAACACCAACCGTGATCGCAATAAGCATCGACCAACCGAACGGAACATGTTCGATTCCCAGAACTGAAAGCTCGAATTATTTCAATTTGATACTTGAACAAACTTTTCGATCCTCCAAAAACAACTATAAACACATTGAATGCAATACAAAAGAAGTAGAAGAATGGAAGGCATCGAAGACCGTTTTTTATCGGATTATCACGTCGAAGTACCAACATGTCAACAAGAATGTAAAGAGCACCAGAGACCAATCCAGAAAACAAGGGGCTGATTACCCACGATGCAATAATTCTATAAATCACCGTCCAATTGATTCCTTCGAAACCTTTCAACGCCAACGAGAAACCAACTGTTGAGCCAACGATGCTGTGAGACGAAGACACAGGTAATTGCTAAGTTTACCGGTTATTAGAGCTTTCGTTGTGAAATTACCAAAAACGTAGTTAACAAGAGCCACAAAGAACATGAAAACAAAACTGCGAGTTGACCGATGAAGAACTGTCTTTCTTCGCCAACATAAATCGAAATGTCCACTACACCTTTACGCATCGTATCCACCTGCAAGAAGGGTTGTTAGAAAAGCGATAAAACACTGATCAGTCCTTTCAGTCGATAGTTTGAAAGTCTAAATGACGATTGCTTACCACGTTATATCCAATCAAAATAGCACCAGCTGTCTCTACGATCGTAGCCAAAATGTACGCTTGTCGAATTGTCAGAACTTTACTTCCCACCTACAAATGCTTGTTGTTAAGATAGTGCTTTATTTGAACTCACCGATGTACCAAAGGTATTCGCAACATCGTGAGCACCGAGACTAAAGCCTAATATGAAGGCTAATATCGCTCCCACTATCATGTATCCCAATATTGAATGCTAAACCAGTCGATTGGTCAAATTAGATCGTACAGTAAGATACCTGAAACTCTCCAACTGACATTGTGGTCGTGAGCGTATTGAAAGTCGTTGTAATCAAATCCATCTTTTTCTTAAACTGAAACAAGTATTAGAGCCCAGTATTTGAAAGAAGCGAATATCACGAAAACTCGTGTAAAGAACTTTCATTTATAGTATTAAAAAAATGTGTCAAAACTGATCGTCGACTGATTGATGATATTTTTGTTAGCAAGGTCATAAAGTGGGCAACGCATTGAGGTGGTCGATACGATCTAACCGTAGAAGTTGGGTAGTAAACAGTTAGTGCGAAAAGTTTTCGATTTGAAAAACAAATGTCAACCATTCACCTTCATACACTGAAAGTACCGATGATCAATGTGGAACAATTGAATCGATCCGAAAGTTCATGGCTTGTTTCGGAAAACCTTTTTTGTTACCCAACAACAAGCCCTCGATTCAAGGCTCCATATGCGTAATTGTTTACGATTATATTGGGCTGCTTTCCGCTTTTCAAAAAATAATCTCGCACGCACGCCCATTCCCGAAGAGATCATATGCTCAAGTTTGTGCGCACGTTCAACTGATCGCCTGCTGTTCAATGATCACAATTGACATGTTTGTTTGTGTCGTAGTTTTACTTTGTGACGTCAAAACATTTCTTCGATTTCGAAGTACACGGTGAGTTTATTCGGTGGATATCAATCAACAAAAGAGGTTTCCGATGTTGCAGTGACTATTTTCAAAAGAGAAATTTATGAATTGAACAAACAGTTACAAATGGAGTTTTGCGCAGCTTAGTACAATAAATGCGGTAAGAGAATATATTAACGACAACGCGAATATTAGAAGTGTTATTAGACATAAATATGTTTGCTACGGTAAAAGTGAAGAGCTTATGACTCTATGATGAAAAGGTACCCGAATTGAGGAACATTTAAAAGTATGAGAGATTATGAACACACGGGTAGCAGCTTGTATCGACCTGTCGAGCTTCAACGTCGCCGCTTCTTACGTTTCTTTTGTGTTTGGCATTTGCAGCACTGACATCCGCACTTTCGTTTGTTCGCTTGTGCGAATTGTTGAGCGAATGGACTTTGCTCGTTGAAATGCGTTGCACAGGGCGAGCGATAGAATGGCGGCAATGATGAAGGGCCTGATTGTTGGCGCGGCGTATTCGAACAACCACAAGATCGTACGTTCTGATTGGAATTGGAACATGGATTCGAAAAGATTGGCGGAGTTGCTAATCGTCCAAAACTCGGTGGTTTGTAGAACATCGGAATCAAGAAGTTGAGTA
Source organism: Aphelenchoides besseyi (assembly GCA_024699855.1). NCBI lineage: Eukaryota > Metazoa > Nematoda > Chromadorea > Rhabditida > Aphelenchoididae > Aphelenchoides > Aphelenchoides besseyi. The sequence continues at coordinate 17,394,863 of JAMPIQ010000002.1, forward strand.
CCTTGTCCGATGCACTTGCGGCATAGATTGCTGGCGGTACGAACGATTGGCGACGTCGTCGACGATGAAAACGCTCGAAATAACCGCTTTGATAGCCGGTAACCGTCGGACAACAAGCATCCGGATAACCGATTCCGGGATTCAGATTACAATCAATGCAGGGTGGTCGTGCTGCGAACTGTCGATTGAATTGAACGAGCTGATTGTTATTCATAGATTGACCATTCGAATCGCCCGAAAAGCCTCCAGAATTCCAATTTGACCCTGAAGGAGAATTGAAGTTGCCACATCCATTGCAGCATTTACAACAAGAACACGATGGGAATCCATGAAAGAAATGATGGTGAAAATGATCTAAAAGTTTGTAGTTGAAAAACATAATGAAGAGTTTAGTTACGATGTTTTGTGCGATGGTTTCGCATTTCCATTTCTTCAGCTGTTGGCTCTGAAGGCAATGGTAAAGGTAAGACGTAAAATCGTCGTTGAAACAGTCCAGCTGTGGGGATCGGATGCGTTGGCGGGCCTTCGTGTCGCATTCGATGAAACAACGGTGTTGGAATGGCTTGTCGTCGACGTCGGCGTTTTCGATAACCAATTTCGCAATCGTAATCATTCGGATAACAATCGTTACAACAATCACAGCACGAATTACAACAACAAGAATTGCATCCACCTAAAATATTGTCAGAAAGTTTGATGTTGTACTCGGAAATAGTCGCTGAATCAATGGTACTTACATGGTTGACAGCATTGACATCCGCAATTGCATCCACCTCCGCAACAACATGGCTGACAGCAACCTTGTTGGCAGCAACCTTGTTGGCAGCAATTCTGTTGACAACAACAGTTGTTCCCGCCATTTCCACCACAACAACAACCTCCACATCCGCCCGATCCACAACCATTTGATCCACCATTACAGCAACAATACTGAAGTTGGCAGCAGCGATTTGTTCGCGATATTGGTCCGGGTTGTTGCGGAGTTTGCACTGGTTGATTGTTGACCAACTGATCGCCCGGCATTTGCACTGGTTGATTGTTGACCAACTGATCGCCCGGAACTTGCATATTCTGATTAATGGGACTTGCTGATGGCATGCAACAATCACAGCATCCGCAATTGTTACCACAACCACAATTCGATCCTAGCCCGCCACAGTCACAGCAACCTAAACGATCGATCGTAAGAGATGACTTTGAGTTAGAGGACAATATAAAGACAAAACAAGTAGTATAAACGTTTAGTAGACTCCAAACTTACCACTGTTATTTGGAGGTGGGGCTGGTGGTTGAAGAATCTAAAAATCTAAGTGTGGTTAAATCTCTGACAGACGCAAATACGATTGGAGGTGGATCGGGAAACTGAATTCGGCAACCGTTACAATTGTTCCCGCAGTTGTTACAATCCAATTGTGCGTCTACAACCAAGGCAATAAGCGTGTAAATATGTAGAATAGTGAACGGTAGAAGAGCAACAACAAACCACCGTTGTTCAGAATTACTCTTGAACATTACGAGTTTGTAGTTACTCAATGACAATAAGTTGATTGAAGTGCACCAAAGCTTGTTGATGGTTTTATCTAACTGTTCAGTGATAAGGATTAAACAAAGTAGAATGATAGATCCGATAGTCTTATGAGATACTTGAATTCACTTTCAATTAAGCTAGTTAGTCAATAGTTTAATCGGTACTTGACACTAAAAAAGGTTCGTAAATAAGTTGTCGATGCGCATCTTTAAGTCAAAAAGTAATTGAATACAATCCTACTTACCGTAAGAATTTAAACGTGAAAGATGGAAAGGGGAAGAACGCATAACTTCAACAACGAATTGCCATCATTGTTAAGCGATGATAACCGAGGAACGTCAATCGTTTCGAATTGTTTGTTGTTCGGTTTGCAAAACACGAAAGACGGAAGTCACAACGAAGATTAGAAATCGATGAAAAAACGGATCATATACGTACGTTAAACGCATGAAACAACAATCCGTGGGTTGAAAAACTTGTTCGACTTGAAAACGATTTTAGAGATCGAGAAGACGTTGTTTTCTGGTTCTACGGTTGTTCACGAATGGAAATGACCGTTGGTATTTCCGGGGTTCATTAAGCCGTGAACGTGTGTACATTAACGACGTGCATAATCTCAAATATGAAACAATCGAGCGCACTTGTACGCACAAATCGTTGATGCACAAGGCTTCTCATCGTTTTCATTAATCGATCTTCACACACCTCGATATCTCTTCTACGTTTTATTGAATACCGAAGGCGGGCTTACATGTCGATGATCATTGTTTTGTTACGCACATTTGGTTGGTGAGTAATCTAGCTGCTTTACTATATGACCATCTGTCCATTTGCAACCTTCGACATTGAGAGACCTCCCACCTTCTGGGTTCCAAACTCCGTCTGTATTTTTAGCCATAGGGAAACAATCTTCAAATCTCAACAAAAACGATTGCAACGAATAGGACGCGTGCGCAAACTCACCATCTACGGTTAGCTAGAGAACAAAACCGCGCGTCGACAGCCAAGTGCTTTTCATTTCGTCGTTCGGAGTGAATTCGCGCTGTCTCTACGGCCCATTCAATTGCTTCTGAAGAGAATATGGATCACACAGTTGCAATTTGTCATGCACGTGTCTTCGATTCAATTTGATTGGACACCATCAAGATACACTTGAGACTTTGAAGTGGCCATTGTGAGCATCAAATAGCAATAACATGATAATCGTGTGTCATCGCTCAATAATGATGTTACGTCGACTTTACGGTATTCATGAATAAGTAAGTTTATTGATTTAACAGACAAAGAACCAAGAAGAACAGTGAAAGCAAACTCTATACCCTTTGAGACAATAGAGGTCAAATATGTGGTTTGAGAAAAACAAACAATGAACTTAGTACTGACTTGTAAAAGTGAGAAGAGATAAATTAAAAAGATAAACCTTTCAAAATCTTGACTATTTAAACTGAAAATACCCCTGGAATGGACTGAGAGTAGAAGTACATAAGAATTAGGAAAAATGTCGTGTATCGCAAGAATTGTATTCTGCAGTCGACAGATCGATTGAGTATCAGAAGTTCAAAATTTGAAAGACTAAATTGCCATCATAGTCGTCGGAAGAGTATTCGTATCGTGAATTTCTACTGATGGAGTACTTGATACTAAAAGTTTCAAAAAGTTTAAAGCGATTGTAAGTTGATTGCTCACCGGATTCTGTTCGTCTTTGCATTTCTCGAATCTTATCGAGCACCGAATCGTAGCCATTCAAATTCAGGATTACCACATACTCATTGAAATTCTGATGAACGTATTCGATCTCTTGTATCATGAGTATTAGCGATCCTAATCGCAAAGCAAAATCTTCGTAATTTTCTAAAACAACAATAAACAAAATTTCCAAAGGAAATTACCTTCGTAATGTTCGCGCAGGTTCTCGAAGAGCAGGTTGATGCTCAATTGAATGTTCGTGTTTTCAGGAAACAGAGTTTGCGCTAAAACGACTCGATGATCATGTTCTCGTAGTTGTAATGAATTTTAGAAGTTGATCGTTACATGTCGAGTTTCTTTAATTAGCAACACCCTCAGCTCCCACGTGCATTTATTTCGGACTTTAGTGTTCAAAAGCGGGTGTTTGAAGCTTGAAGCTTTTAAATAACAACCCGAATCACAGTTTTTATTTGACTATTGCAGCTGTTTAAAAGTTGAAAATTGCGTTTTTACGTTTTTCCTTCAAATCTCCCAAGCCAATAAGATGCATTATAGGGATGTGTGTTAACAAAGTAACTGTATAAAGAGCCAGATTATTCGAAACAGAAAGCAAACCTTTTCTCAATGCCATAAGATGACAAATTACTGTCATTTCGGCTTCGTCCAATCGTGCCTTAGAAAACTTAATAGCTGCATTAACAGCTGTTTTCAACGTATCAAAGGAGACTCTAAAGCATGTTGGTGAGATAATCTGTAGACTACAAGACAAACCTGGCAACCAGCACCGGGTCATTTAGCCAGCAGGTCTTGTGATATAACTCCAAAGCGTCTTCATTAATGCTCACATGACTCTCGTCCACAAAGTATGCGTGATTTGTTTCGTGACCATTATTTCGACACGTATTCAACGCACTGGTAAAACAAACCTAAATCAGATTATAAACAAATCGAATAAGTTATGGCGGAAACATACCCAGTTGTAAAAGAAGGACTGTACTAACACTTCCTTAAATTGATACTTATTTGAATACTCTGACTTCCGACTTACCAACTGAATTCCGTCGATTCCAATTTCCGGAAAACCACTTGATCGCAAATACTCTCGCAAAACGGCATATTCGCTATGAGCTGCCAATGTGGTGTGCAAGAAATTTGGATTCTGTTTTCCAAATCGAATCAACTTCTACAAGCAATGGAATTAGTCGAAGGAATTGATTGCATTTAACCTACGTGTTGACCAGCATAGGCTTTCAACGTGGAACGATAACGATTGACGTAGATGGCTCGTCTACAATGAAGAAGTTGCTGCAAAAAGCCGTCGGATGTTGATGTCGATTCTTTGGGTCGTTGTATCGAAACGGCAGAAATTACCATACCCATTTGAATACATCTTTGAAAGCGACAGAAACGGCATTGATGTCTCGGTTCATCGGCACGAATGTCGCATGCTTTCTCTCGCGTACATTGATACGATTTGCCGAAAGCGACCGTACGTCGAAAGAAAGCTGAAACAAAGATTGTTATTGGCAAGATCGCAAGTTTACCTGAACATGCACTGCAGCTGACCGTTCCGAAGTGTTTGTTTTTCGTTGTGTCTCCGCAAATTCGACATCTTTGAGGCGTGGAATCGGTTCGATACCAAGTCGACACTGTGGGTATTTGCTGCTGTACGTAAAGTTGGCGTTGATCAACAGTAAAATGGTCCATCTAAATCACGAATATTATCAAAGTGTTAACAATCACGTTTCTGTGAACACGAAATTGAATTCAGAATAAAAGTTTGCAAACAATCTTTTGAAAAAACGCATTGAAAACGAATTCATTTAGTCGATAGCGCAAAAACTTGACGAAACACGAAAAGACATTTAAAAAGTGAGGAGAACATGTTGTCTCGTATTTTCACACTCTCTGGTAATCTGTTCTGTGAAAACTTCGCGCACCTTAAGACTTCCGTCGGCATCATTAAACAGATCGCACTAGTCGCCAATGAATAAATTGCATAACAAATCCACTAATGTTCGCAAAAACACGCAACGCGGCTATCTTCAGCTAACACTATAAATAGAAGCGAAACACGTAGCTACAATCAACAAGTTAAATCCCACGTCTACAAATGCATGGGCATAACGAGGAGGAAAATGGGCGTGTTCAACGTAATCATTGAAAGTTTAATGACGACTTTGACAGATTTGTTTTTTGTGGACTCCATTCCTCGACTACACTCACATTTAAACGCGGCATCAAACGAAAGCGGAAAGACCAATTTTAATGGACCCCACCACCTCTTAGCCTCAACCGTTGAATAATAAACGATGAGTTTGAAAAAAGTCAGCGATTGCTTAGAGATCAAATTTCAAGATGCGAGATGGAAGTAAAACCCGGAGGTCGAAACCAATGGCAGAAATAGGTGTTTGCGAAGTTCTTGTCGACACGTTTGAGGACATGAAAGAATGTAACGTGAAACAAAATTCGACGGTTTTCCGGGAGAAAATTCTGAGTTCGAAAAAAAGACGACCACTTTGTTACTTTTTTACCGCTCTTTTTTCGTAGTCGTCACGAGCTCAAGAATATAAAAACCGAAAAGGGACAAACAGACCCGCGAACTTCTTCGCCAAGTCGTCATCGTCAAAACCTGAAGATATTCTCACCACAGCATTGTTCTTACTCGAGACAGGTTGTGGATGAGAGCTTACGCAACGACGATGTTCAATCAGAATTGTTTTTATTAACTATTCAAGCGCGTACTCTCAAACTTCAATACCAGCAACGTTGCGACAGACCCGAAGTTCGTTAACTACTTGACGCGTTTTTTCTACTCGAACAGACCCCCGCACTAACGCATGAGCCCCTTCACGGGTTTGCCTTAAATCAAAGACAACAAATGAATCACGATCGGTTGAACGAGAGTGTCGCCTCGATAATGAAGTCGAAGCGAGAGTTGAAACGAAAGAAACGAAGAAAACTTAACTGAAATTCATTTTTTTCAAATTGACCTCAACGCCATTTCTTTGTGAGTAAACGACCCTACTAGCCTTTGAACTAGAAACTGTTTCAACGGTTAGAATGCTATAGCACTTGAAATGAGCACAAATTCCTATATTTGTAGCGAATTCTGGCCAATTGCGGTTAACATGATGGTTGCGAGAGAAAGCAAACCTGCTGGCTGCATAAGTAAACAACGAAATCCAAAAAACAAACGACCAAAACGGGCCGATCGACGACTAACGCTTGTGGTTTTCTCGTGTTACTCTCGTCAGCGCCTCATCTCTGCGGCCTCGAGCTCACGACAAGTTGATTTCTCTTTCACTGGGAATCGCGCGCAATCTCGTATTCAGACAATTATTTGCTGTTGAGTCTTTCAACCGACCGCTACAATCATGTGCAAAGTAGCAACCGGTGTTTGTGTTGTAATTCGACTTTCAACCCAATGGATAGGCAATGCGGTCAAATAGAATTGAAAACACGTGAAACAATGGAAAGTAACTACAAATACAAATTAATGACTATTCATGTGCCCACCCACTCCACAGTTCGTATCATCTTATTTTCACAACCAACCGAAACTGCCCACTTAACGAACTTACCGAGTTAAGTCGTGAACCGAACACGAAAACTCCCCCATAAACTTTTAAGAGTGTAAAGACTATAACAAACTTGTGACGTATCTCAATTTCTTTTTCGGTTCTAATTCCTGATGGAATATAATCAAAAACTGTGAACGTTTAATAGTTACCTTAGTTTGAAGGGTTTCATTCGGAGAGAAGCCCATAATTTCATTGAGAATCCCATAGTTAGCTCAGTTGTGGTCGAGTTAAACAAAAGACCTGATAGTTTTTTTATAACACGAAACAAACCAAACCATCTTCTCAATATCATCCCCGTCTGTAACCAATACCTTTGTGTCCAACGGTTATGTTACAGTGTACGAACACTAATCATTACTCTCTTTATATTCGCAATTTTGATTGCACCACTCATTGAAACAATAATTGACGACACTAATAAGTGGTCTGAGATTATCTGGACACATCTTTTTGTTGGAAACATTTAATTTATCGGTTTATGAGATTAGAACAACGTCGAAAACAGAACCACAAACTTGTGATTTCTGGACGACGAATTAGTGAGACACATTCGAAATTATTCCAAAAGCTACCAAAAAACAGATCACTTTCTATTGTTCAAAAGAAGAATCAACAAAAATGGATTTGTGTCCCATTTCCACGATGATAAATGAGATTACCCATTTTGCTTAACTTTCCGACGGAACATGCAACTGAAGCATCATGACGTTACTTTGTAGTCTAAAATAATTTTAAAAAGTACAAAAAGATGGTTGTTGATGTGAACGCCGTCACATTATAGGAGCATGCTCAATTCGTAACCTTTAAACGACATTTCGAATGTTGCTCTCAAGAGTTTCAATAACAACCGCGACTACAAATCGATATCCACTGTGGGTGACTTTACGGGGTTGCGTGCTGAATAATCAAACGCGAATAATTGGACACTCAAACAACAACGATCGCTTACTTGTAGTCTATGAACCCGCACTATAAAGAACTTTGGTCGCTTTAAACGTGGAAAGGAAACGGTAACTGACAACCGCTTTAACTTTTCAGTTTGCTTTTTATTCACGAACGCTCTTCGAACCGTCAAACTGACGCCCACAGGTCACGTTCCGGAATTTGAATGTTCGTTAGAAAAAGAGTTGGCGGAGAGTGTCATAATCAAAAACCACTGGTACTTTTACCGTAAAAAATTCTAAAAAAGACACCTCAGAGAGGAATAAATGTTCACTAAAACGCTGTACGAATCTAAAACAGTCGATAACACTGAGAACACTTTTCGTAGGTTGAAATGCTACAAAAGAAGGAGCGTCAACTAATTGGGAAAAGATAAGACAACCGTTGAACATGCACGATTGAAAGACTGACGAATATCAATGACATCAACTCGGGCTCGAAAATTTGATATCAATCGATCGTCTGGATCTCTAAATATTGATTCAAATTGAACACGTTAATCGCCGTCGACTGATTAATTCAACATTTGTAGTCCGTTCAGTTTGGTCGTAACTCCAAGGTTTCGCGTGATCTTCCATGTGTTTATCATTGCCGACAAGCTCCGATCGACAGCGGACAGTTTGATCACAAAAAAGTAATGATCAATGGTTGATAATGGCCCTGTTCGACTTATCGTTGCTATTGAAATCAACCAAGATCTTACCTATCAATATGGTACTATCGGTAATTAAATCACAGTAAAGGTCAATTAACGCCTATCATCTCAAAGGTTTAAAATCGTTGTAACACGTGAATCTGTGGGTTCTTTGATCTATGCGTTCGCGACGGAAAACTCCCAGATAATTGTACTGAATGCACTTTTACGAGTAACTTCATAGTAATCAGTTTTTGAGTCATCTAACACACGAAGATTATGAATGACGTCAACAACGGGAGACCGTCAAAAATGTTAGAATACAGTTACCTATAAAATTTGCAGTGAAATGAGGTGAACATTGGAAGCACAGGTTCCACTTCTTGCCCTCGACTGTGAAGGTTGTAGCTTCTATCCAAATTAATTTTGATTTTTTAAGGCACTTTAACTACTTCCAAAAATAAATACAATTAGATTGACTGCACTTCTTGACTCTGGTCCGAAACAAGGAAGGTTTTTGGATGGCAATCTTTTGTTGTCTTCAGACGCACATTTGTATCCCTCGGTCACTTGCGTTTGAGTGTCGGAAAGTAAGCGAATTTCTCATAAATGACCACACAAAGTTGGCAATAAAGAAGAAAGGAAAACGCATAGCCCAACTTCGTAGCCACGATCGGTCTTATGCAACAAGCACTTAGAATTGAAATGTCCGTTCAATCATCTTCTTTACAAACATTTCTGTTGACAACAACAATAGTCGAAAATCACAAAGTATGGTAATAATTACAAGAACATATGAGTTTATCCTTCTCAGCAATCAAATCGACTGCTATGAAATGAACGTCGATCTCTTTATTGACACAGATAACTTATTTGTATTAAGTGGGCAAATGAGGTCTATCAAACAAGCCAGTAGATTGTGGAAGATACTTAAAAGTGCCGAAATTAACTTCGATCCTAATAACATTTGATACCCATGAAGAACGAATCAGGACATAGAAGTTTTATCATCAGTAAGTTCATATTTGTCGGCTATAACCACTCCTCTTTACAGGTAAAAACGTTCAGCCATTTCGAAATAGCATATTCACCTTATGGAAAAGCAAAATTATTCGCACCTTAGCTACTCATGGATTCTCTCGTTTTTTTTGTGAAAGTTCGTCCATTTCGCAACTGTCTGTTTGATCAAATACGTCATTACATACTGTCAACTTCAACAGTTTGCATTTTGGTAATGTCAAAGTTGTTGCTAGCGATGGAGGTGTTTTCTACGTTAGTCTTGCTTTCCAGTGCTTCAACGATGCGTTTAGATGCCGAAGATTGTCTTGTTCTTGCACTCCGACAAGTTCGAAGGTCAAGTGGATTTGGATTCGAAGACGCTTGAGACAATCCTGTGGCTCATGTGCACCGGTAAAGTGAAGAACAAGAAGATGGCAAACAGTGAACTTTACGCGATTGCTGGACGTTACCAACTCGATGAGATTTAGGTTTGTGTTAGTACATAAACTAATTGTAGACCAAAATTAGGATTTGATTGTTGAAAGCATGTCGGACAACTTGTGCGTTGAGTCGGCTCTTGATGCCCTCAAATTGGCTTTCGAATTCGATCACATGCTAGATCTTAGAAAGAAAGCTATGAAGTTTGTTCTCGACAACTTCGACAAAATCGCCAAATTGAACGAATGGAATCAATTCGTTGTTTCACACGTTGAACTTGTCACTCGATTGATTTCTGCTTCACGTCTTTCGTCCCAGGTGTAGTATGTTGTTGAAGAATCAGAATAAATGAATTAGGTACAAGAATAGCAAAATGGTGATCAGTTGATTACTGAGTAATCGTCTAATTGGACATGTTGCATTGACTGATCTTTATATTGGTTTGTTACTAAAGTTTTGTCTGATTGCGCAATGCATTTTCTAAAGTTGGAACGAAAGAAATTGACCGGTCGATCGGAAATTAAACGAAATGTCCAATTCGATTTATTTAATCTGCTGTTTCTCGACATCGCCACTCCTGTTTCCTTGACTAATTTCGTCAAATGGGCCTCACTCGTGAACAAGTGCGACTTCTGCTTCTCAACGAATATCGCCTCCATCACTCGCCCGCCAAAGCCGCCACCATTATCAACTTGGCACATGGAGCGTGAACGACCAGCGAGAGGACGGCATGTCGATGGTTCAAAAAGTTCGACGATGGACTCGAGGATTGGCCGGCCAACCACGAGCAGGACGTCCGCCAACGGTTCATCAACCGACGATTCTCAACGCTGTGTCCAATCGACCTGCGCAATCAACTCGCGAATTGGCCAATGGTTGTTGCCATGTAACCGTTTGGGGAACATTAAGACGAGCGGGCAAGCAATTCTTTATGTCTATAATCACTAATGGTTATTCTCGTTTAGGTCTCCGGCATGGACGAGGACGGTGGGTACGCCACGAGTTGACGGACCTGCAGAAGCAACGGCGAGTCCACTGCCGAAAATCTCCTCTAGTTGCAACGTGCCAACCCGTTCGTCCACCGGCTCCTAACCTGCGACGAAACATGGGTCCAACTCGCCAATCCATATCGCCGTGGGCAATGGTTGCGTCCCAATCAGCGACCGGTTAGTACACCCCGGCCGAATCTTTTCCAAACGAAAGTTATTCTTTCTGTTTGGTGGAGTCGGTTAGGTGTTGTGCACTGGGAGTTGTTGGACCGCGGGCAGACGATCACTTCGGAACTGTACTGTGCCCAAATGGATCGAGTCGCCGCCGCCCTTCGTCATCGCCGCGACGTTCTACTGTTCCAGGACAACGCGCGACCGCACACCGCACGAAGAACTCAACAGCACCTGAGGACTTTGGGTTGGACGGCCATCGAGCACCCGCCGTACTCTCCGGACCTTTCGCCAACGGACTACCATCTCTTCCGTTCGCTAAAGATGTGGATACGAGGACGCCGATTCAACGACGTCGATCATCTCCGCCGGTCCCTGAACTCGTTCTTCGCCTCCCGTCATCGATCCTTCTACACGCGCGGAATCACTCAATTGCCCGAACGGTGGCGCCAAACTATCAACTCAAATGGCGAGTATTTTTGATGATTTGTGTTAATTTTAATAAATAAATTCTAATCTACAACGAAAACCATACTTAGGACAGTAGGTAGCTGAACAACCGAACTTCGTTCACACACTTCCAACCGACCGGTCAATTTCTTTCATTCCAAATTTAGGTCACTCATGACGCAATCAGACAAAACTTTAGTAACAAACCAATAAATATGAACATTTGTCTTGCAATAACAATAATCATTAATATTGGTCTCTTTAAACCTCAATTTGCGAAATAAGAACTCGATTATGTTGTCTTCGGGAATCGCGTAAAAGATCTTAAAAATGACATAAGATCTTCAAATCTAACTTCAATCGTTTGGCTTTACAATGTTCAATGATCAACAATGGGTCTTGAAACGCGACAAAAGAAGTGATTAGTGAATGTCAGTTAACAAAAATATGATCACTTTTCAAGCTACTGTTCAACTTCAAATGTTAAGGTAGTTTAAGACCAAATCTAATTGCAATAACTATCATCTCGTATTTTCTTCTGACAACAAAATCAAACAAACAAGTACATTCAACATACTATCGTTCATTTGCGAATTAAAATCAATAAAATTTGTGAGTATCTTGTTTATAAAAGAGCTAAGCGTTTGGTTTGGCATCAGAGTCGCGGTTCCCAGTCTTTGTTTCGTCGTGGGTTTACTTTGTAAACCTTTGAATTGCCGCATTCGATATCAAACGACGGTGGCACATCACTTTGCAACGAATTCTCTTCGATTGATTCGCCTTCATTACCTTAAACTAATCGTATTCAAAGAAATTAAATCGAATTTACCGTCGTTGGGATTTGTGGGCGGTTGGTTTGGTATGTGCAACGGTGATTCCGATTGAGATTCCCGAGGATCGTAGGGATTGGGCTCAAAACTGGATTCACGTGTCAACGGATTGTTGTTGTTGCAAATGCACAGTGTCAGAGAAACGGGAGTACACTGATTGTTGCAATGTTGAGTGTAGTGAGGACGATTGTAGTAATTCCGTGTCTTGATATTCGTATTGCAAGAGTTCTTGATCGTGTTTCCATGACTGTGCCGTAAACTTAACTGTGGTAGCGATGCTCGATTCGATTTCGGCGTACAAGTGCTATGTGATAGCGGGCTTGTCGGAGGCACGAAATAGAAGCCCGGTAAGCCTAAGCCGTCAAAAGACGCAGATGCCAACGATAGGCCCGATTTAAAGATCGGCAAAAGGAGGGTAATGTTGAGATAAATAAAGATTAGCAAGAACATTCTCTGTGGAACAAAGAGCACCATGAAGCTGGGAACCGTTGCAGTCGGACATCGTTGACCAGCAATTCGCATTTGTTGTTTCTGTAGACGATGGAGCGAAGAAAACCGCGCATCCAAAGTTGTTTTGCGTTTGCAAATATGCGTGTGTAAAAAGTTTGCGTGTGCCCAGACGCTGCATATTTGAAGCGTCCGGTTCTTGACCATCAAATACATTGTACTTTATGCGCACATTACTCAGTGGTTGTTATTTTACGAGCTGCGATAGAAACAAAGACCATCATGTACAAACTTGATCATCTTTTCTTTGCTACAGTTCTGTTCAAATGCGTGGGCAAAAGATGTCACGAAAACTTTGACTACGAGAAGAATCATTTGATCAATAAATCAATAGCAATGATATTGTTATAAGAATTAACAGTCATAGCAATCTTTAGAAACATACCGCAAAGTTGTCATTAGCAAACAGTATCAAGCTGAAAACATAGCCTTGATGATTAACAACAATGATCATTGCAAGAAGAACATCGTGAAAGATGCAATTGGGATAATGGAATTATTCGCCTAATCACTCGTAAAACCTCGTGGCTATCGCATTCTTCTCAGCCCATTTGCGAACTCATTTTCGCAGATCTTTTGTCGGGTATCCGATGGTTTTCGCGGGCGGTTTGTTCGCGAATTCCAATGCCGAGTTCTTGTCCTGCATTTCCTTTTACGTGACTTACGAAACGTGCAAAATCCGAGCGCGGAAAGCGACCTGCAAATTACAACGCAACCGCGAGCGTACGTATTGAAGGAAAGACGATTGGGCAGGACATGACCGGTGAATGGGTTCAATTGTTCAGAAAATTGTTGCTCGAATTCGGTTTTTTCTCATTGGAGCTTCCAGTTGAAACCGCCGACGGTTTCGTTTATTAGCGCTACAATCGTCCGGATGCTTCTGTGATTCGAAGTGAACTTCGATTGTGTTGAAAAGCGTGGAGACTGTCCGTTAAGTCCGCTGATGCAATCGACTTCGTCGGGACGCTCGCGCATTTGCTCCGCTTTTTCGGGATTAATGTCTTCGAACGCTGATGGTCATTGCGCCGTCAACGAGCGTGTTCCGGAGCGTCCGCACATTCGGCGCCAAAACAACGTTTCGTGCGGACCGTTCGCGAAAAGCTCCTCCACTCTGCGGGATGAGGTTCGGCACACGATCGGAACGTTCGATTAAAATGCCGTCGATTTGCGTTGTTGCGAATTTGAGGTTTTGCGCGCGGATGTAAAACGCGAAAGACTCATGTTCTTTCATTTCTACCTTCCAAGCGCCAAAAGAACAACTGAAATAACGAACGTTGTTGTATTTCGGATGTTCGTTCGCTGACATAAAAACCTTTGTTTTGACGTTCATTCCAAAAGTGCTTTTTTTTGTATTGAAACGCTAAAAAGTTTTCTGCGTCGACACCAAAAGACGATGACTTGGCAACGTTGATGAATCTGCCAAGCAATTTCCAGCCCACGGGCATGAACAATCTTCCATTCTTCCGGGAAGGAGAACAATCGCATATGTTGAAGGAAATCATTGGGACGTCGGCAATCGTGTTGTGAGTCACGAGTTTGCCGTGCGTTTCCATCGGTTGTAACGATGACCGTCGGGGGTTTTGATTCTCTCTGCATATTTTCGAAGCTAATCGTCTCCGCGTTTTTCACGTTAATCGACGAGTCCACGCGTTTTGCGTAATTCGCACGCCAAAAAATCTTTCACGCAACTTGGACTCCCGTCGATTCAATCGGCTTCCTGACGTTTTTGGCTCATCAAAAGAAATTCGCGATGAATCGAAGTGCTTTTCGAACGTCTTATGATTCTTCGTGGCCCCCCAACGGCAATCAACTAATATCGCGGCCGGTGACACAATCACTCTCGCGAGGGCGATTACTAATTTCGCTTCCGAAATCGCACGTTTACCGTACAGCCGCTCATTTGATGTTTTTTTGAAAGGACCAACTTCAATTAAACGATTTGTGGTCGCAAACTCACGCATATTAATCGGCTGTTTGTTTTTCCCAACTTCGTTTGTTTCTTTGACGTCGTTGGATTCGGGGGGATCGTTGTCCGAGTCGAATTGTTTGCCAACGACGGTTTTTATGCACTTTGCAGCCCAAACGATTGCTTCATTTTTTCTATTGGAGTGCTTGTTCCAATTTCTTTTCGTCGTTTGAACTTCGGGGACTTTTAAAGAGATCTTGGGTCTTGGATTTTTATACTTTAAAGTGATTTCAGTATGCGCAAATTTGTTGCTAAACCACCAGCTGCCAACAAAGATGTCAAACCGCCAATTACCAGCGCTTCGTCGTCCAACGATACTCCCGATTTGAAGAATCTTGTCGTGAAACGTTCGGCCGTTGCCGATCCAACACTTCAAGCGGAATGGTCACAAAAGAAGTTGGTTTGGGTGCCGCATGAGCGAGAAGGTTTCGTTGCTGCATCGATCAAATCGGAAGCAGAAGGAATGGTCACAGTGGAGATCGTGGAAACCGGACAACAAGTGAAGCTATCAAAAGACGACTGTCAAATGATGAACCCACCGAAATTCGATAAGGTAAGCTCTTCATGGACTTTAGTGTATTAGTCCTTAATTCTTAAGGTAGAAGACATGGCCGACTTAACGTGTTTGAACGAAGCAAGTGTTCTGCACAATTTGAAGGATCGATATTATTCGGATTTGATTTACGTAAGTTTGTATTTATATATATGACCATGTTTTCAGACATACTCGGGATTGTTCTGTGTCGTTCTCAATCCCTACAAACATCTTAACGTCTACTCCGAGGACTTGATCGAGGCTTTCAAAGGCAAAAAGCGACACGAACGTCCACCTCACATCTTCGCTATCGCCGATTGTGCTTATCGTTCGATGTTACAAGAACGCGAAGACCAATCCATTTTGTGTACTGGTGAAAGTGGTGCAGGAAAGACCGAAAACACGAAGAAGGTCATTCAGTACTTGGCACATGTTGCGAGTTCGAATCGTGGTAAAACCGTGCGTATTCAACTTCTTTAAACGCGCTAATGAACTTGTTTTAGGGCGAATTAGAACAACAACTGCTCCAAGCCAATCCGGTTCTTGAAGCGTTTGGCAACAGCAAAACGATTAAAAACGACAATTCGAGTCGTTTCGTGAGTCAATGTCGCTTTTTCGTTGACTCTTTTGTTTCTTTAGGGCAAATTTATTCGAATCAATTTCGATTTTTCCGGCTACATTTCCGGTGCCAACATTGAATTCTATTTGTTGGAGAAGTCACGTTGTTGTCGACAAGCAGCTCATGAGCGATCGTTTCACATCTTCTATCAGTTCTTGCGCGGTACTTCAGCAGCCGAGAAACAAAACTATCTCTTGGAAGATCTGAGCAGCTATGCGTTTCTCAAGAACGGCGATGTGCAGCTACCGAATGTCGACGATGCGAAAGAGTTTGCCGAGACGTTGAAATCAATGAAAATTATGGGTTTTGATGATAGCGAGATCACTGGTAATAAGTTTTCCTCTTGGGTGTTTAAACGTTTAAACTTGAAGCTCTTCTACGAGTTGTTAGCGCCGTTCTTCTGTTCGGTAACATCAAATTCACGCAGGACAAGAAATCCGATCAAGCCGGTTTGAATGATGATCGTGTTGCGCAGAAGGTGTGTCATCTTCTCGGACTCCCAGTTCAAGAATTCACCAAAGCGTTTCTTCGTCCGAAAATCAAAGTCGGTCGTGAGACAGTACAGAAGGCTCAGAATCGAGAACAGTGCGAGTTTTCGGTGGAAGCAATCAGCAAGGCGTGCTATGAGCGTATGTTCAAATGGCTGGTTCAGCGATTGAACAAATCACTCGATCGTACTCGTCGTCAAGGAACCTCATTCATCGGAATTCTCGATATTGCCGGGTTAGATTGCGCATACAAACGTACCCATTAGGTTTTGTTTAGATTCGAAATCTTCGACTTGAACTCATTCGAACAGCTTTCTATTAACTACACAAACGAGAAGCTTCAGCAGCTCTTTAACAGCACGATGTTTGTGCGAGAACAAGAGGAATATCAACGCGAAGGCATCGAATGGAATTTCATCGATTTCGGACTCGATCTTCAACCGACCATTGACTTAATCGAGAAGCCGATGGGCATCTTTTCGTTGCTCGACGAACAGTGTTTGTTTCCAAAAGCCACTGATAAAACTCTCGTCGAAAAGTTGATTCAAAATCATCAGTCACATCCCAAGTTCGTGGTTCCGGAGATGTTGGCCAAAAGCGACTTTGCGGTCGTTCACTATGCCGGTCGAGTTGATTACTCCGCGGAAAAGTGGTTGGTCAAGAACATGGACCCGTTGAATGACAACGTCGTGAGTTTGATGCAGAACTCATCGGATCAGTTTGTTGCTTCAATCTGGAAAGACGGTATATGATCGCACATCTGAATTTGTAATCAGTTGCAATTTTAGCGGAGTTTGCGGGCATAAGCACAACTGAAATCAGTGAAAGTACGTTTGGATTGCGCTCCAAAAAAGGAATGTTCCGAACGGTATCGCAGATGTACAAAGAACAATTGAGCAAATTGATGTCCACATTGAACAATACGGTCCCCAACTTTGTTCGTTGTATTATACCAAATCACGAGAAGAAGGTGAGAGCAATAATCAGTTGTGTGGGACTCTAAATCGATGGTTTAGCCCGGACGTATTGATGCGCTTTTGATTTTGGAACAACTCCGATGCAACGGTGTTTTGGAGGGAATTCGAATTTGTCGTAAAGGTTTTCCGAATCGCATTCAATTTCACGAGTTTCGACATCGATACGAGTTGTTGGCTGCAAATGCGGTGCCAAAAGGCTTCATGGACGGGAAAGAAAGCACAAAGTAAACGTTCTGATTAGTGTACATTTGATTACTTTGATTTGCAGGAAGATCCTTGACGCACTGGAAATCGAACCGGGATCTTATCGAGTTGGTATGTCGAAGGTGTTCTTCCGCGCTGGTGTTTTGGCTAAATTGGAAGAAGCTCGTGACATGGCAGTTACGCAGCTGGTCATCGGATTCCAAGCTCGTTGTCGTGCATTCTTGGCGCGACGAGCCTACAGCAAACGAATGCATCAAGAGACGGCCATCATTGTCGTTCAACGGAACTGTCAGGCTTGGATCAAGTTACGCAACTGGGACTGGTGGCGATTATTTACGAAAGTCAAACCGTTACTTCAAATTACTAATCAGGAAGCGGCTCTTCAACAGCGAGACGATGAGATCAAGAATACGCGTGAACGTTTGCAAAAGACGGAAACTGAGTTCAAAGACATGGAAGTTCGTTTGAACACGTTGACAAATGAACGCGATGAACTTCAACGTTTGTTGCAACGAGAAACCGAAGAACGATCCGCATTGGACGAAGAACGAGACTTTTTGGCGTCAAAGTATGCGGAATCAAACGAGCTGTTGAACACGATTCGTGCTCGACTCGAAGAAGAAGAACAACGTGCTGCGACCTCGACCGAAAATGCCAAGAAGAATCAGGTAATAGACACTTGAATTCGTCTCAATTTGCGTATTCAGGAACAAGTTCGCGACCTCTATGAGCAATTGGAACACGAAGAACAGAAATGCCAAAAAGTTCAACTCGAAAAGGCGGCCGTTGATGAGCGTTTGAAACGGTCGGAAGAACGAAATGCCGAACTCGAAGATTTGACCGAACGACAAAGCAAAGAACGTAAACAGTTAGAGGATCGTGTCGCACAAATGACCGCTCAGTTGGCCGAAGACGAAGAAAAGATTCGTCAAGCGAGCAAACAACGAACACGTGTCGAGAGCCAAGTTGCCGAGTTCGAAGAAGAATTGGAACGTTTACGTGTGGAACGTGCCGAATTGGACGCGAAATTGTCCGCCGCTAATTCACATTTGCAGCAAAAGGACGAGGCATTGGAAGAAGTGCGAAACAAAGCCAGTGATTTGGTTCAACAGTTGAAAACAAGCGAAGATGCTTTGGCCAAATCGCGAGAAAGGTTCGTGTTCGTTGAACAATCCGATTATGCAAATGAAAGTTTAGATCGGACATCGAAAATGATCGTATTGCTCAATTGGAAAAACGGATTCGTGAGCTTCAAGTTCAAATCGAAGATCTTCAAGACGACTTGGAAAACGAACGAAATTTACGTGCGAAAGCTGAGCAACGACGGAACATTTTGGCTGAAGAATACGAAACCCTGAAAAACGAGTGTGTACAGGCTGTTGATCGTGGAACAATTGCTCTTGATATTCAGAAGAAAAAGGACGAAGAACTTCGACAGCTTCAGGTGGAGAGAGTTTCTCTTACAATCTTAATGTTCAAACAAACTGCAGATTAATATAGAAGCGATCACTCGAGACAATCAAGAACAGTTGGACCATTTGCGTCAAAAGCATCAGTCTCAGTTGGAGATCCTAAACGAGGAATTGGCACAACAGAAACGGCTTGTCGAGAAAGTTGATCGAACTAAAGTATCGATGGAACAAGAAAAGTCGGAGTTGGCCACCGAACTCGGAAACCTCCAGGTTGCTCGTAACGAGGCCGAAAAACGACGCAAATTGGCCGAAGCGACAATCGCCGAGCTTCAGGCATCACTCGCTGATGCACAACGAGAACGCGAACAAAACGCTCAACAGTTGGCAAAAGTAAGTACACATAGTAGGTTCTGTTCAATCAACGAACTCTTAGTTACAACCCGCATTGGAAACGACTAATCAACAGCGCGAGGAGTTGGAAGAACAATTGGCTGCTGCTTTGCGAAAAGCTCAATCGTTGGAAACTCAGCTCGCTGATACTCAAGATCTGTTGCAACAGGAAACACGTCAGAAATTGAGCGCTCTGTCCCAAATACGAACCCTTCAAACTGATCAGTCCGCAATCACTGAACATCAAGAAGAGTTGGAGGAACAGAAGCAAAAACTTGAAGCCGAATTGAATCTTGCTCGCGCTCAAATTGTCGAAGAGCTCCGAAAAGCTGACGAACAAACAACTGATGCATTGGACGAGCAGAAGAAACGTTACCAAAAAGAGTTGGAAAAATTGCAAGCGGAGATCGACGATGCGGTGGTTGCTCGGGATCGTGCGGATCGTGGAAAAAAGAAACTGCAAGAGGAGGTAAGCAGCAATAAAAACCAGAAGTTTATTGTTCAGTTTAGCTTGACGACATCACACACGAACTGGAAACTACTCGTGCAGCTAATCGCGATTTCGAGAAACAACAACGCAAATTCGATCAACAGCAAACCGAAGATCGAAACGCTCTACAAGCCGCTCTACGTGAACGTGATGCTCTCGCACAAGCCAGTCGGGACCAGGAAAGCAAAATCTTGAATTTGGAGAAGAATTTGGATGCAATTCAACAACAAAAAGAAGAAATCGAACGAACAGTTCGATCTTTGCAGGTGGAACTCGATGAAATGGTGAGCCAAAAAGTCGGACTTCTTATCGTCTATTTTTTCAGATTTCTTCTACCGATGATGCCGGACGAAATGCTCACGATTTGGAACACGCGAAACGACAACTCGAGCAAGAGGTCGCCGATCTTCGAGCACAAATTGAAGAATTGGAGGACAGTTATCAGTTGGCCGAAGATGCACGTCTGCGCTTAGAAGTCACCAATCAAGCCTTGAAAGCTGAGCATGAACGGACTCTTGCCACAAAAGAACAAGAAGATGAGGACCGACGACGAGCACTCTCCAAAAAGCTCGGTGATTTGGAAGCCGAGTTGGATGCCGAACGTCGAAACAAAGTCGGTTGAATGAGTTCCATCAATTCGATCATTTTCACTTTAGAACAACACTCTTTCACAAAAGAAACGAGTCGAAACACAAATTGGCGATTTGGAGAATCAACTCGAAATGGCGAATAGACAAAAGGAAGACATCAATCGTCAACTCAAACGCTATCAACAACAGTTTTCTACTAGTCAAGCTGAAATCAACGAAATCAAAGCTGAACGTGATCGACTAACGAAAGATCTTCGTGAAGCAGAACGACGGTTAGCAGATGTCTTGCTACAAATTCAATCATTTTATTTAGAATGCGTGAAGCATTGGGCGAAGCCGCACGAATCCAAGAAGCCTACGATAGTGTTGTCATTCAAAAACGAGCTATCGAAGCCGAACGTGACGAATTGGAAGAACGACAGAGTCATGGTGTGTTGTTGTCTGGTGATGAAAAACGCAGCTTGGAAGCCGAAATTCAACGTTTAACTGAAGAGTTAGAAAATGAACAGGAAAATGCTGAACAAGCGCTGGCAAAAATGCGTCGAGCTCAACAACTGGTCTGTCGCATGAACCGACATTTGTTTACATCGAAATTTCAGGTCGATCAGAATGCTACCGAATTGGATAACGAACGCAAAACCGTGCAACGACTCGAAGAGCAGCTTCAACGAGCTGAACGTGAAAGCCGTGACCTACGCAGTTCAAATTCGGAAATCGAAATGTCGGTGTCGCGTTTGCGTAAAGAAAACGAAAACCTCAGCTCTCGAGTTCGATTGGCGGACGAACAACTGCGAACGGAGACCGCAAATCTCACAAATTTGCAACGTAACCTCCGAAGAACAGAAAAGAAAGTTGCTGAACTAACCGTTCAAATTGAAGAAGAACGACGAGTGTCCGAACGATTCAAAGAAGAGGTTTGCACACTTCAGTTGATTTTTACTGTCCTCATTTAGGCTGATCGTGCGAACAGCAAATCTCGTCAATTGCGACGACAAGTCGAAGAAGCAGAAGATGAAGTGGCACGAGAACGAGCGAAAGTTCGCGGTTTGCAACGTGAACTCGACGAACTAGCACCTTCGGAGCCTTAATCCGTTGGGAAAATATCATTCGCAAGCTCATACATTAATCACTTTCTGCCAATTAAATGCTTTACTATTACGTATATCCCATTGTATATCGACGGTGATTATGTTTCGATTATGACAAGATTAAGCAAACAAACGTTGTTTGCTCGAAAGCACTTTTTCCAAAAGCAGAGATCACTAGTGTCCTAAAAAATGGTGTGACGATGGCGAGTGAACAGAGTGGTCAGATAAAACAGAAATCGAATATTTCGATTAATTTCACGTTTGATTAGATGAAGACGTTTGTTTGATGCACTTACACAGCACTAATAACTTTAAACTAATTCCGTCAGTTTTGAATAGAAGATCGACGATAAGTGTGTTGTATCGTCTCAACAAACAAAACTACTTAAATCATAGTTTGGAGTTGCTTCCTGATTTCATTCTCTATCAGTCATATTGAGCTCATAAGTTACGTAACAGTTGTAATTCTCCGTTAACAATACGGAAAGGTTTTGAAGCATGAGAAAAGAGCTGGAGTGTAAATGAAACAGTTTACTTTGTCTCGTAATGAGTTCAGAGTTCGAATTTGCCGAGGGAAATTATCTTCGACGCCGATCAGCACGAGTAACGAAAAGCGTAATTTCGCCAAACCGGTTGATCGTCATTTGTCTGCCAATAGATCAACGTCGAGAAGCGAATGGGCCAACAAGCGACTACGCTTCGCGATATTTGTTTTTCTTTAACCCTACGATTGGCATGTTTTTGGCGATTTCTCAATTGTCAACAGACATTTCGAATGAGCTCCTAATGGACCATTGAAGTGCTTTTGTCGCCAACTATTTGGCTTCTAATTGCGTACTGTTTCGTTTCAACAGGTTTCCGTGTGATGTCAATTGATTCGTTTTCTTGAAATGTATCGTCGTGGCTCCGTTTGCTTATTGAACGCAGTTGTTCATAGATCGCACAAACGGTTGAATGCACGTGTTTAAGTGCTGATTGAACTTCGTGTAAACAGTGAGTTCGAAACGATCGGTTGTCTTAGCATCGAATGTTTCAACGGTCGTTCCCGAAGAGCAAAGTACCCAGTTGGCGCCACTAGTTTTCCTCCAAAATATTTTTGAACTCAACAACTACAAATCATTCTGCTTTCCTTATCAGTGATTTGACGTCAAGAAAAAACGGTTTTTAGCGTTGTGGCAACGAATTAAGAGTTTTAGTGGTGTGATCAAGAACACGAAAACGATTCTAAAAACCAAAATGTTGTGAATGGATTTTCGTATTAAATTTCGTATATAGACAATTTGTGCTGAAAACTGTTAAGCGAAAGGATGAACAGAAGTCGGCTTTTGAAGCAACAAACTCGACGGTAAACTTACCGAACAGTTCACGTGAGAACTTCGAAGCACGTTCTTTGTCTCGATTATGGGACCACCCGCGACGAGGCGCCAAAGTGATCAGCAGATTTTCGAAGCGCGTACAAAAACCCTTCTCGCAACAACTCCGAAGGTTGTGAAACCGGCTAAAGACTATCGACTACCTATTTCATTCATCATCTCACGCGTATATACGCTTCTTCTTCAAGTCGAACTGGTGTCCGGGAGTAATCCGTTTGTTCGTAGTTTAGAAGAACGCCGCGGCAATCGACGTCCGAAGACGATGCCTTTCGCAAAATCCGACGAAAATTCATTGCGCGACGAAACCGCGTGCTGTACGCGTAAACGTCCGAATTTTTTGATGGCGCAGAAAAATCGCCGACCACCAATGTGTCATTCACGAGCTACCAACTTGATCGCGATTTCGAGCGCATTTCCGTGTACAATCGGTGCATTGCAGTTTTAACCGAATCGTTCGAGTTTGTATTCGACATTCCACCTCCTTCTAACGTTGATTTCGGCGTCTCATCGAACTTTTCGAACGTCCGAGTTGCAATCGTGTACGCAAAACGTCTGTCGACATTGTTGTCATTGTTATCTGATGGTCGGGGCGCGGCGACGTGCGCAGTTTTTGCGTCAAGAATATTCACTTCAACCTCGTGCCGGACGTCAACTCGGCGTTTTTGACGTCTACGTTTTTCGGTTTATTTCGCCAATCGACTCGACATTGCACTTGACTTTGGCGCCAATTGGCGATTTACTCGGAAATTTGCGTCGACGATATTTTTTTGCGCTTTGGCGTTGTGAACTCGAAACGTTTTGTCTTGCGAAGTTCGCGTGTGACTGCCGTTCACGTCGAGAATCAGTTGGCCGCGTATTTCCAAAGATCTCCGCCTAATCGGTTTGAGCAACTCAACGATTCCTCTTCACACGTTGGGTCCTTTTTGCGTGACCAAAAGATTGCAACGTGCGCATTTTTACACCCAAAACGCTTCCAAAAATTTCTCCAAAAGTGATCTCTGAAATTATGGAGAGTCTTTTAACGGCTGTTGACGTTACGCGAAGGGGAAACCGAAGGCGGCAAACGAGCACGATTGGAACTATGCCGTCGACAAAGAAGATCGTTTGATGCGACCGGAAGAAATGAGCCGGTACATTTCAACTCGACGGCTTTTTATAGTCAAAACGTGGGCGGGTGATAGTCGTTGGTCGTCATAGAGAGAACGAGTGGACATCTCAACACACGAACTGAATAGTAACTTGCAATCGAGTTGACAATCGAGAGTCTCGTGCTACCTCTCTGTGATTCCTCCACCTGAGAAAAAAAGAGGTGTCGAGCCCAATGGCAACGCGACAACAAGAAATTATTTGCTCAGTGGCTTGGACAAAGATCCGTTTCGTCGTTTGGTCGTTATTGTACATTGCGGTTCGAAAAACGAGGATTTTCAAGCCGTTTACGCTCGTTGAGGATCTTTTCTTGTTTCTACGGGACGAAATTTTAAACTTTGCACGAGCCGTTTCCTGTTTTCTTCTGTTGCTGGGGCTCGTTGTTTTCGTCATCTGTTTTCTTTTTTTGGAACAACAACCATTGAACTACGACTTGAATCGGGGCCAAATTCGCTTCGGTTCGTGGAATATTTTTGGCTGAAATTTGCGTAGGTGTCGAGTTTTAGCCACGGTTTTGATCACTTGATC
Organism: Aphelenchoides besseyi; assembly: GCA_024699855.1. Classification (NCBI taxonomy): domain Eukaryota; kingdom Metazoa; phylum Nematoda; class Chromadorea; order Rhabditida; family Aphelenchoididae; genus Aphelenchoides; species Aphelenchoides besseyi. Next base: position 17,419,427 of record JAMPIQ010000002.1, read on the forward strand.
CGAAGACTTCTGTTCAAAGATCCTTTTCTTCGATTTAATGGAAATTCGCTTACAAGTTCCGCCCGCGAGCGTTTAATTGCTTAACAACTAGTGGATCGGCGAACATCGTTTGCAGTTGGTGTGAATATCGAACTGTTTTCGACCCCAAGCTTTTGCAACAATCTTTCTAATCACTTCAAGTCGTGTGTAATGACCGTCGTAGTCGATGTAATGCTTCTCGATTTCTCTCATCGTGAACTCTGTAGTAGAGGGCATCGAAAGTTCGGTTCCACTTTGCTTTGTTCTTTGCACTTTTTAGCAACAATCTTCTCGACTGTTGAGGCTCGAAAAAGAAGCCGTACTAGTGTTCGATTATATGATGGTTTTTTGCTTCTTTTACAGCCAATGGCGTTTTCAGCAATGAGTTGAGCACGTCGGTGGTGTGATTATGCGACGATGAAACGGCGGCGTGATCGCGTCGTGAGCAAAGTTGAGAAGAAAGCGATGACTGTGGTGATGCCGCAGCGAACTGACTGATAAGGCAATCAGTTGAATGCGCACACTCTCCATCCGAAACAAAAGTTGCACAGAAACACGCACATTTTACATTAAGACAATGGGGAAATGGGCAGGATGTATGAGGCTTTTTATTCGGCATGAATTTTCTTCCGATAAGTTTAAGTGAAATCAATGAAAATCGAACGGTCGAAGCCAACACGCGTTCCATCGATCAGCTGTCTTTTCGGTTACCGTTCAGAAACCCTTTCAGTTTAAACGTCTTAGCTGTAGCCTCTTCGGTTGTTGCGAACTTTTCCAATGCAACGGCCTTTAAAGTCACCAAGCAAAATTGTTGGCCTCGAAGTTCTTTGTCATGTTTTTGTTGAATCGTTGAGTTGCAGTTCGTTTACATTTCATAGTTTTTCACTAAAAATGTTGCCATTTTTTCACGTCTTCTCCCCGTTTTCCATGCCCTCTTCTTGACTTCATTCGAACGTATTCTCGGACAGCCAGGATTCTTGTTGTTGTGTTCATTTTGCTCTACGTTATTTTTATGGTCGGTTTTCGTGGATTGTTTAGGTCCAGAATTCACTCATCACTTCACTTCAGGCACCTTGATTATGCAGCACGGGTCAACCTCAACGCAAATCACCGAAATGAGAACCTTTAACATAAGCAAACACGAAAACTTGGGAATCAGTCAACTGGTAAATCAGCAGAACAAAACCTTCAAAACAGTCGAGGATTTTGTCAACTATTTTGCCGAAGACCCGTCGAAACGACGGAACATCAGAAAGGTCGGTTTTCGATGTTTGCTCATTTTCATTTCGTTTCTTTGAAGGTTCTGGTCGCAACCAATGGGATTGCAGCGGTGAAATGCATCATTTCTATGAGGAAGCTACTTAGTCAAGTGTTTCATGGACAAGATCGTATCATTAAATTCATTTGTATGACCACCGAACAGGAAGTTCAATCGAAAGCAGGTACGTGTATCTCGAAACGTTCGTTTACGACAAACTGAAAACCTCAAAACCGATTCCTGATCTTTCTTATCACGCAAATGTCTTCAGACTAAACGATAATCGGTATTTTGATTCAGCTGTTTTTCTAATTTCTATGCACTTTTCCCATATTCTCTTGTATTTGAATGTAGTTTTGATAAGCGACTTAAATATGAAGAAAAACGTTGTCAAACTTTGGGCGAAACGAGTGTTTGTGTTCTGAACAAACAAACGAGTTTTGGAGCGGAAGTCAATGGTGTTCGCATTTTAGAGTATCTTAAGTATGCCGATCATGTCGTTTTCTCACCAGCCGGTGCCAACACAAACAACTACGCAAATGTGAACGAAATCGTTGAGCATGCCGTTCGTGAACAAGTCGACGCTGTCTGGGCGGGATGGGGACACGCGAGTGAGAATCCACGGCTTCCGGAAAAGTTGGCCGAACAGAACATCCTCTTCATTGGACCGCCGGCACATGCAATGTTTGCACTCGGTGATAAAATTGCGAGTACAATCATTGCACAAGTGAGTTTTTTGTTTATTAGTGATATATGAGTTGGTTTTCAGACCGTTGACATTCCGACAATCGAATGGTCGGGAAGTGGAATAAAAGCTGAGGGTTTGGATCCGCGTACCAATGTCGCCGAACTCGACAATTTGTGTAAATTGGCGTATGTTAACTCGGTGGAAGACGGAATGAAGGCCCTGTACGAGAAGAACATCACATATCCGGTCATGATCAAAGCAAGCGAGGGCGGTGGAGGAAAGGGTATTCGTAAATGCGAGAACGACGCTCAATTCAAAGACAATTTTCGTCGAGTTAAAGTACGTTCGTACGCCTTCTAACTTCCCAACCCATTTAATTGTTCAGATTGAAGTACCGGGAAGTCCAATTTTTATTATGAAATGCATGATGAATGCACGACACATTGAAGTACAGTTGATTGCCGATCAATACGGAAATGTCATTCCAATATTCACACGTGATTGTTCGATTCAACGGCGCTGTCAAAAGATCATCGAAGAAGCACCAGCTGGAATCGCACCAAGTGAGGTTTTGGCTCAAATGCAACAGGTTTGGTTATTACAACCCGTTGATATTCACGAGATGAAGCGTTTAGGATGCAGTCAATCTCGCAAAACAAGTCGGTTATGTTAGCGCTGGTACCGTCGAATACTTGTACCTTCCGGAGACAAAGAAGTATTACTTCCTTGAGCTCAATCCTCGACTTCAAGTCGAACATCCATGTACCGAAATGATTTCCAACATCAACATTCCTGCAGTACAACTTCAAGTTGCCATGGGTGTCCCACTTCATCGTATTGTTGATATTCGATTGTTCTACGGTTTGGATCGTTACGGAAATGATCCTCTACCTGCTGATCGTCTTGTTCGTACGGACACCAATATTTGCGTTATTGCTGCTCGCATCACAAGCGAAGATCCGGCCGATGATTTTCGACCTGCATCCGGAAATGTTGAAACTCTGAACTTTCAATCCAATCAAAATGTTTGGGGCTACTTTTCGGTATCGAGCACAGGGAAAGTACACGAATACGCGGATTCACAATTTGGTCATCTGTTTGCAAAAGGAACCACCAGGTAATTGACCTTTTGAATAAGCGTTTTTGATCGATTACATTTTAGACACGAAGCTATTTCGGCACTTATGTGCGCGTTGAAAGAGTTGGAATTGCGAACTTCTTTTGCTTCACAAGTCAACTATTTGGTTGGACTTTTGCACGATCCCGACTTCGAACACAACCGATTCCATACCGGTTGGTTGGATCAACGAATCCGAGCCAAAGTACAGAGTATGCCCGAACTGCCATTACATGTCACTATTGCCATCGGTGCATCGGTTATTGGACACGCAAAGATCAGCGAAGTTTTCTCGAAGTTCCAGTCGGCAATCGAACGGTAAGTTTTCGCTGGAAATTGCTTCTGATCGAATCTACTTTCAGCGGTCAAATTCTTCCGACTTCTGAACTAACAGAAACCTTCGAATTGGAATTAGTGCACAACAACGTGAAGTACAGTGTGATGGTGAATCGCTACGGAGTTATCAATTTTCTGGTCAGAGTCAATGACAGCGAAGTTTACACGGAAGTTCGTGAAGTTGGGAACGGCAATTTGCTTGTCACTTATTCCGACGAATCACACACTTGTTATTTAGAAGAAGAGGTACGAATTGATTACATAACACGATGATCGAGTTCGTTCTTCAGGTTGAACGCTACAAAGTGAGCATTGGACGGACGTTGACAATTTTCGAGAAGGAAAACGATCCTTCTGTTCTTCGATCTCGGAATGCCGGACGTTTATTGCAATATTTGGTCAAAGATGGTGAACATGTTGGAGTTGGAGGGACTTATGCGGAAATGGAATCAATGAAAATGGTCATTAATTTGGAAGTCAAGAAAGCCGGTGGTCGTTTGGTTCATGTGGCACGTCCCGGACAAGCGCTATTCCCCGGTACTTTGATTGCTCGACTCGACGAACAAGGCGATATGTCATCAGCAAAACCGAAAGATTTCGTCGGTTCAATCAGTGAATGGAAATTGGCAGAGGAGAAACGACGCTCAACGTTGGTTCGCTTGAACGCTCGATTCGACATGTTGGTTCAGGTACGATTGTTTTTTGCAATAAATTTGCTGTTCATTTAACTACTTTCAGTCGTGCAAAGATATTCTCAATGGTTATGCAGTTCCCGAGTCCCTGTTTGACCAATGGAAAACAAAACTCATCGACGATCTTTTCGCGGTCCTCGACAATCCGAAGTTGCCGTTTTCATTTTTTCAAGTTATGATGAACGTGGTGGAAACGCGAATGAGTCGTATTGCCAATTACAACCGAATATGCGAACTTTACAAACACGAGACCCAATTCAAAGCTGCGGAATTGGCTGACGAAATGCAAAGCTACTTGAGTTCGTTGAATCCATCGGAACTGGGCGTTGAGAAACAGCACTACGATGAATTGCTGAAGATCTGCGAACATTTCGAACACGGATTAGAGGGACACAAACGTTTGGTGGTCATCGAACTGTTGGAGGCGTTTTTGGAAACTGAAATCTACTTCCAAGATGTTTCTTACGACAAAGGAGTTTCGAACGTTAAATTGGCTGCAAGTTTACAAATCAATAAGCTTTATCACAACCATTTTATTTAGGTTTCGGATTCGGTCGAAGTGGTACGAAAAGTCTATTCGCATACTCGTATTCGAATCAAGAATGAACTTCTAAAGGAAATCATTCGTCGATTAGACATCAACCTCATCTACACTCTTCAACCGGTTCTCAAGAAAGTTGCCAATTTATTCAATCAGGAAACGGAACCGTTGGCGTTGTTCGTTCGCGAGACTTTGAACAAAATGCATCAGACGACCAACTACGGACAAATTTGCACGGATATCTTGGAACGTACGTTTATTTCGCAACGTGCAAACATTTTGCGACGTGAGATCAAGAGTTCGTCGATTCAAGAATTGGTGCAAGAATGTTCGAAGGAAAATGATAATCGTTATCTGAAAGAGTTTCTGAAGAACCTTACCGCCAATACCAATCATTTGGTGTTGCACGAGTTTTTCTTCACTCCAAACAAAGACACCAATGAGTACGCTATTCGACTCTTCATTCGTCAAAGCTTCTATGTTGCCGATACCGATATTCAGAAGCTGGAAACTCGAAAACATTTCAAGAAAAACAACGTGTCGATTTTCAAGTTCGAAGTTGGACCAAACTCACCGCTCTACGTTCATCATCCGGCAATGAGACGTTCCGTTTACTTCCTGAGCGTACTGCCCGAATTGGATTTACTTCGTTGCGAAGAACTTTTGCAAATTTTAAACGAGAACGTGACTCCCGATGCTCGCAACACGGGTCTGTTCGTCGCCTTACCACATGGTCAAAACGGCTTCAGTAACGCTGCTTCATACACCGAACATGATCTTCGCAAAGTCGGACGAGATCTACGCACCGAAGTGGCTCGTAAACTTGAGATCAAGGTTCCCGAAATCACTGCCGTCGACTTGATGATCAGTCGAACCGGACATCCGCCGCTCTACACTCACTACGACTTTTCGGCCAACGAAAAACTCGAGATCTATCGATTACCGTCAGACAAAGTAGACATTTCGGTTGAGAATTCGCCTTATCTTCTTTTCCGCCATAATGATCGTGGAATATCGCGAATTTTTGTCCGCTATCTTCTCAGCGATGTGGCATCGATTATTGCACCTGAACGTTATTCGGACATTCAGTAAGTTTTCTACTCTTTCTCTCTACTTAACACTGTTATTCTTTTAGGCCAATTGAACGTTTACAAACCAAATTGGTTGATGTGATCGATGGTGCGTGTGGTGAAATTCGCGTTCAAACGGCCGCCGACAAAACCTCGATCTTCGACTGCAATCATCTGTTGATCAGTTTGGAATACGACAGTCGAGTCAAGGAAACGGAAGGATGGTGGCGTGCAGCTGAAGGTGCTTTGCGACAATGCGAAAAGTATCTGATCAAACATCGAGTTACCGAAGTCGAAATTGTGTATCAAGATGTAAGCGGATTGGCAGGCAGTGGCAGTGCTCCCGGATCGGTACGTGTCATTTACACGAATGAAACCGGTGCTATTGGTGAAGTTGGTGTGTATTGTACGGCCGGTCAGAAATTGGGTTCGATTCGTCGTGGATTTGCGCGTTATGCCGGAACCACTTGCTATGCTCCACATCGTCCAATCGCAAATGTCAACGTTCAAAAGAAACGCTATCAAGCTCATCGTGTTGGTACCACTTACGTCTACGATTTCCCGGTAGTTATTGCACAAGCAACTCTCGATCTGTGGAAATTGTACAAGAAAACGAATCCACTTTCGTACGAAAGGTAAACAATAGGGTTTGTTCATAGCTCATGATTATGATTTTAGAACATTGGCAAGTACTTCCGCTGAATTCCGTGAAGCTCTTGAATCGGGAGATGCAAGCAAATGTGCTCGTTGCTACGAATTGATTTTAGAATCCGAAGACGCACCAGAAATTCGTGTTTGTGAAGGTGCTGAGATCGAACAGCGAATGCGCGAACGAGCCGAAAGTGCCGGTAACGATCGTGGTATGATCGCTTGGTTGGTCCGATTACGAACACCTGATTCACCAAACGAAGGCCGACAACTCGTCCTTATTTCCAACGATATCACCTACAAAGCCGGTTCTTTTTCGATGCGTGAACATCGACTTTACCATCGTGCTGGCGAATTTTGTCGTCGTTTGAAGATTCCACGAATTTACATTGCCGCCAACTCGGGTGCTCGAATTGGTTACGCTGAAGATGTTCGTCGTTTGTTCCACTTGAAGTTCATCGATGACGACAAACCGGAAGAAGGATTCAGTTACTTGTATTTGAAGTCCGAAGATGCAACACCCGAGTTATTGAAACAAATTGAATCGACGAAACTCAAAGATGGAACCTATCGTCTCGATGCAATCATTGGCAAAGAAACCGATTTGGGTGTCGAGAATTTGGTTGGTTCCGGTTTGATTGCCGGCGAATCGAGTCGAGCCTACGATGAGATCCCAACTTACTGTTTGGTTACCGGTCGTGCCGTCGGAATTGGAGCGTACGTGGCGCGTCTATTGCGACGTGTTGTTCAAGTCCAAAGCTCCGATCTTGTACTCACTGGTGCGAATGCGTTGAATTCGGTTCTCGGTCGACAAATCTACACGTCGAATAGTCAGTTAGGTGGTCCAGAAGTTATGTTCAGAAATGGAGTGTCTTACGATGTGGTTCAGAACGATTTGGAAGGATTGCGTCAAATTCTTTTGAATATGTCCTATTTGCCAGAGACAGTTTTGACTGATGATCCAGCACGTGAAGTTGAAGCATCGCCGCGAAAAGGTCCCTACGATATTCGCGATATTCTCGACTCTTCTGAAGGCGGGGGTCTTTTCGATCGTGGAAGTTTCAAAGAAGCAATTGGTGGTTGGGCGCGTACAATCATTGTTGGTCGTGCTCGACTTCGTGGTCTTCATGTTGGAGTTGTTGCAACCGAGACAAACACCGTTGAATTCGAGATTCCCGCCGATCCAGCCGCTGAAGACTCACAAGCACGAACCGTTTTTCAAGCCGGTCAAGTTTGGTATCCCGATTCGGCATATAAGGTTAGAGGGTTTTGATTGAAATTTAAACAAAACGCTCATTGCAGACTGCCGATGCTATTCGAGATTTCCATCGTGAGGGATTGCCGTTGGTAATTTTGGCGAACATTCGTGGATTTTCTGGTGGTAAAAAAGGTAAGCGTTGAGGATTTGGAATGTTTTGATAAACTTCTTACTGTAGATATGTTCGAAATGGTCTTGAAGTTTGGCGCGCAGATTGTTGATGCACTTCAAGCGTACACTCAACCGATAATCGTTTATATTCCGCCTTACGGCGAACTGCGTGGAGGTGCATGGGCCGTTTTGGATACTCAAATCAACTCGACTTGTATTACAATGTTGGCTGATCGTGACGCACGAGGTGGTGTGCTCGAACCGACCGGAATTGTGGAAATCAAATTCCGACAAGGAGATCTCTTTAAACTTATGGCCAAGGATGATGCGGGTGTTCGACGATTGGAGGACGAATTGAAGCGCAAAGACCTATCGGAAATTGAACGGGCAGCTACCACTTCAGCATTGGAGAAGCGTCGTGAATTGCTAACGTCAACATTCCATTCGGGTGCCGTTAAGTTCAGCGATTTGATGGATATGACTGCGCGTATGTTGGCAACCGGCGCGATTCACGTATGTTTGTATTCGATCGTTGTTTTTTACAATAGATCCTTTCATAGGACGAAGTTCTATGGCGTGACGCTCGAAACTATTTCTTTGAGTTGTTCGAAGTCAAATTGGTTCAGTTTCGTATGGCTCGTCGTTATGCAACAAAAGTGATGGGTGTTGCCGATGAAGATATCACAATTCGCCATTTGGAACGTGCAGTACGTGCCGTGCTACAGCATTTGAATGACAAGAACATTACTTATCGTCTAAATCATGGAAACGAAAATTCGAGTGGACATCGCCGTTTTGTGTACACGGCAACTGATCTGAAAGCCTACGAACGATCCGCCGAGTTTTGTCACTACTTGGAACAATTGTCGCTGAAAAGGATGCTCAAAGATTTGTTTAGGTATTTTGATTGAATCGAAGCTTAAGTTCTAATACTGATCATTATAGTTGTTGCAATACAATCAGCCAAACAGAAGCTGGCGATACGAAATCGGTGGACACGCTTGTTGATCGATTGGATTCATTGCTGGACAATGCCAGCGACGAGGAGTGTGTACAAGCGTTAGTGAATCGACTGCAAAAGACTTTAAGTTAAATTTTTTGTTTTGTAATAGTTCGATAGCCAATATTAACTGTTTGTTTAACTAAAATCGCAGCTCAATAACTATGTTATGATTCTGAAAAGTTTTGTTGAAGAGGTTGTTTGAACTTTATCTCCATTGTATTGCCATTTGGTGGCTGAGAAGGTTTCCTTTCTGCATTATTTACCTTGTGCCTTTTCTCGATTACTTAATTAGTTAAATACATTTGTTAGACTTTCTATACCCGCATTTCCACTTTCCATTGCCTTTGTTTGCTCGATGAATCGAATTGGCATATCAACAATCGGGCGCTCCATTCGACCGCTATTCACGAACACATTTCATAACAAATTACGGTTGAAAATTGTCTTTTTTCTCTAAGCATTGACTTTTATTCTTTAAATCATGACGCCTCGTTTTAATCACACACGGTAACTTGAGGAGCAATCCAACACGCCATTCCGCTTACTTTCGGGTTGGATTTCTATTCGTTTCTTGCCTTTGTTACGCCTTCAGGCACATCTTCACGCAGTGATACATTTCATTTTTGGTTTTGAATACAAGTATTTACAGACGTCTAGCTCAAATTCTAGTTCTACAAACTTCTAATATTGCTTCTTTGTGCCAATCGTGACGAAGGCCAAACACCGTTTCATCACATTCTAATACTCAGCGGTGTTGTAAACGGCACAAAAGTTTCTTAATTTATCGTTGTTCTTTGAAGCATTCAACCAGTTGTCGTAATAAATCGGTTTCAAAGTTTGCTTTCGACGAATCGTTCGTAGAACATTAGACTCCAGACCACTTGTAAGCTTCGTTGTATAGGATGCTCGATTGAAGAAGGAGTCAAAGGTTTCCAGCAACAGAATATCATTAAAACTTTTATTAGTTGTGGTTAATAAATTAACAACAAAAACAAATTGGACGTGCATTTTGTTAGATTTCAATTAGTCGAGAGAATACAATCGGTGCGAGCTATTGCATGAGTTAAGTATCTAGTTCCGTTGAATAAGAGAACTGCAAAAGAGTACTTGAGAGACAGGAATGAATACACGTTTCATCAAACGATTACAAGTGAATTAACAACAAAGCTTTTGACACAGGAGATATTAGTAGACGAAGTGAAATAAACACAATCAATGACCGTAACGTCTTTTACTGTACTCGTAATGCCATTTGTTAAAATCCACATTGAAAACAACCACCGCACCGGACTCCAAACCGCCGAGGATCATCCGTTGATTGGTGGATATCGCAATACAACGAATAGCACTGTCCGTCTTCTGAAAATACTCATGAGTACTGTTGACAACGTTAACAGCATACCGGAAACGTGTAAAGTTTTTGCATCGGGAAGAACTTGTATACCATAATAGCGCCTTGATCCGTTCCTATCACCACGTTCTCTCCGTCACGACTTAAAGCTGCGCACAAAATCTGTTCGTTCGTGAGCCTCACCGGTTTGCTCAATTGACGACCCGCCGTGGTGATCGTTGCAATGCAATCGCGACCGTAGAATATCGCCATAAAGCCTTCACGATTGAACAAAATGTTCGTTATCGATGGTAAACAATCGTCGTCTTTGGTCTTCAGTTTTGCCAAATCCGGTGATTGAACTCGACGCAACAAATCGCCCATTGTTGTGTGCATTAAAACTGTGCCGTCTAGAAAGTTTACAGTTGATTTTCATTGTTCGTCAAAATACCTTTCGATCCGGAAATAACAAGACCATGCTCGGCGCTAACGCAAATCGCCGTAATCTCGGCATCATGACCGGTCAGAATAGCACGTGGTGACGGAGTTTCGCCCGGCGTATTGTACTCTCCAATAATCATCTGATTTTGATTGTTGAAATGCCACAACACCACAGTACAATCCAAACTGCCTGAAGCCACGTAACAGTCGGAATATAAGTTCGATTCGGATCTCGCCAAACAAGTCACTACATCGCCATGTCCATAGACCGCCTGTCTAACCGTGGCTAAAGCAACTGAGTTAGGGGTTGTTGTTCAAACAAATATACAAACCATTTTCGGTATCAATAACACGGAAACTATAGTCCGGATAACCGCATGCGATTATCGATCGACTATCAACGGTCGTAACGAAATTCGACCAATTCACGTACAATTTCTGATCAAATGCATCGCCCAAGTGACGTTTGGGTGGAGGTTGAGAAGGATTTCCAACGGCAAGCAATGGATCAACAGTTAACGGCAGATCGGCATGTGGGTTCGTTTCGTTTTGTTTTTCGGTTGTAATCGAAGAGCCCAATGCGCTTGAAGGCTGTGAATTTGACTCTGAAACTTAACGAAATCATACGAGTTTAGTGAGTTAGTTTACGATTGTAATTGCAATTCCAACGGTTCAATGCGAACACCAAATTCTGAGAAATGGACACGACGGTCGGAGTTTGAAGCTGTGGATATGTGTTGGCGCTGATATGAACAACCGCACTGTTAGATATAAACTTCATAAGCATGCAAAGATCGTCGTTGAACGTTTGGAACATCATTGGAGTCTATAAGTTAATATGTACACATTGAAACGAATCGGTTCTTACCAAGTTCATGATTGAATGACGAGGAGGATGTGGATCGGTCATCAATTGGACGGGTGTTTGGCCGAAGTTTAAAATCTGTTGTTCGATACTTTCGCGTAGTGATGGCGGCTCAATGGAATCCAAATTGACTGCACCTTCATAGGTCAAGTAATAGAAAACATTTGTGGCGCGCACAGCCTCGGGACCACGTTGTTTGTAACCAAAAATTAAATCGATCCATTGATTCAATTGACAGGATACCAAATCCGATTCCAATGCCTGTCGATGAAGTGCAACAAAATGCTCGGGACTTTTGGCCCATTTCGGTAAAACAACATCGGACACAATTGTTCCGTCCGTTCGTTTTCCCAAATCATAGCCATTTTGATTGTAAAACATTTCTGGTAAATAGAACAACTCGGGAACTAGTTCTTTGACGTTATGCGAATCCCTTTGGCATCCATCCCACGCCTCGGACATACTATTAAAGAGACGATCGGGATGATCAAATTTTCCGGCTTGTAAGTTCAAAAAGTAGGTGGTAAAAGGCTCCTAAACCGAAGATATTCAAACAATACGACAAAAACTCACCAATCTGAATAGCCAATTCAAAGTGAACGATTGTGTTGAGTAGTGAGTTCCGTAATGGAAGGCCGGAACCGATTCATCGTCCCAATTGTTGAATCTTTCTTGAAAATTTTTACGACGAGCTTCGGACAACGCACCCACTGGCTAAACGATAGAATATTTTCCACATTCTACTCTGTTCATTCAACTGACCTTTGACAAGTCCCGGAAGTTCGATGCCTCACTTAAGTCCAAGGAATCCGATTCGTAGTTCGATAGAACCCACGGAAAGATCGGGTACTGGTTAAGATCGTTGTATGTTCGGCCCGCAATTGTGTTCAAAAACATCAGATAATCGAAATTGGAAATCTCGCGTCCTGAAACAAATTGATTAGTCAACAAACTTAGAATAGGTTGTTATGACACTCACGTTGCCATTTTTCGGGCATATCCGAGTGTTTGAAGAGTTGTCGAGGCAGCATCAGTGAGGTCTTGCGATTCTGAGGCAGACCGTACTTTACTCCCACTCCGACTCGTGGCAAATACTCGACCACCTTCTTTACGATCTCTTGATTTGGAAACGCGAACATTATGGCGGCTAAATAACAACAAATTGATCCCAATTGACAATTGAATGACCCACTTCTTGAAGCCAAAAACAATTCCAAAGCGACGTATTGAAGTTTGTAGCGACGAAGGAAAATCGCTCGAATTTCGTGGAACATCCATCGTCCGTGCAAGTAGTCGCAGTATTTCAAACACTGAAATAACAAACTTCGATGATGATAATCAACAAGAATTCTCGTATTAGTTGCGAACATATTTTCGACGCATTTTAAGGCCACCATCTCAAAAACAACATGTCCACATTATTGATTGATTAATGGTCGAAACGATTGATCGATCATTGGAAAGGTAACCAATTTGAATGCCACGAATCGTGTCGGTTGTGGTCAAAAGGGAATCCGACGAACAACAAGCCGGATATTAACTGGTGAAATGACACGAGAGTAACTGGGAAGAGAAAAGCACATGCGACGCATATTTTCGCGCTTGTTAATGGATTCATTCAAACGGTTCATAGGAACTCGAATCGCAGTTGGAGTTCCCGCAAACTCATCGATCTTCGGTTCGGCGAGTTTTCCGGCAATTTTACAGCCTTCTTGCTCGATTAAAAGTATCCAACGAATCGGTTTGTAAAGCTAATCGATTGGTGCGCGAAATCGAACCAATTTGTGGTGTTGTAATTCTCTGCTTTTCGAGTGTAATGATACGGCAAATCAATTTGTTTTTATCTGATCTCCACGCGGTGTTTGTCTTTGATCATTTCATTTGAACTTAGAGGTCACTTGATATGCGTGACCATCTTAATGAACACCAATCGGATGTTGTGAACAATGGAAAGGAAAGTCGAAAACGTGATTGCCGACCAACGATTCGAATCAGTTTTCTTGCCAATCGGTTATTCGATACCGGAAACAGTCGTCGAAGCGGTTAATCGGCACATCGTGCGCGAGATTATAATTAGCAGGGCAACACATCACGATTTGACTCGGCTAAAAGGTCAATCGAGTTCTCTCGGCTTACTGTCGCCAATTGACGCGCCGTTTTCCCGACTACTCGTTGGGGTCTGAGACTTCTTGCAAAGTGTCAGCGATAATGACGATTACGACAAAGAATGGACGGCTGTGTTGTAAGACGAGGCAAAGTCGGAGGTCGCAGAAATACGGGCAGCTTCAAAAATTGACAGGGACCTTGCTCGGACTTGTCCGATTTTCGTTCTCGTCAAAAATCTGTCAACTCCCTTCACCGGTACCCGCTTTCCGATAATAATGTCGACCCTGATGACCGTTCCAGAAGTTCCGGTCAAGTAGCGAGACATTGCAATGTCGCTTTTTGAAAAACTGAGATGATTAAAACAGCTTTCATAGCAATCAAAAGCAACAAGACTCGAACATGTTCGTTCACTTATGACAATAACACCAAATCGACTGTTGATCAGTTCGATGAAGAGCATACAGTTGAGTTGTGTGTTCGAAAAAATTGTAACAAATCCGATGGCAATTGCTCGTTTCAACTCTTTGCTGTTTCCGATGAATGGGAGAGAGAGAGAGACAGTCGGAATACTCGAAATTCTCTCAGCCAATGAACGTCGAAAGCTCCGCCCAACATTTTCGTTTGAACTGCGGTAATGTTGAGCGAACAGAAAGTTTGTAACGAAGGTCGAAGATAGAATATGTGAATGCCTTTTGTTCCATACATTTCGGTCATTGAACCCAAAAAACTCTCTGCTACTCAAACGCCAACACGAGCATCCTCAGGCCTCCAAAAAGCAACGGACGTGATTGATTGTTTGCGCGAAATTGATCGTGTATATTTCGATTAATCGGAACGCTGCATTTGGTGGAGAGTTTTTGTTCATAATTGACATCAAAGGTCACTACGTTTGGATTTGCAGACATTTTTTCTCGTCACATCGAACGTTATCATCGGTTTCTCGACGTTGTTGCAATTGACGTGTTTCATTAAAACGCATTTTGCATTCCCACTTTTTTAGTTTTGTCTCATCGTCACCCGCAAGTCTTCTTCGAGCACTTGTTGGTTTTTTGGTCGTCGGCCACAAATCACAATCAATTTCATTTTCAGCCCTCCGCTCAACCATCCATTTGCCACCTTAACAACAATTAGTCTTCGGAATCTTGCCGCGGGCAAATAAAAACACAAGAAAGGCGGGAGCAAGTCCGTTCATCTCCTCCAACTGTCCTGCCTGCCTGTTCGTTTGTTTGGTCCAGCACTTTTGATTGACCGGTCATTCCAATCGGACATATCAATTTGAGGGCGATTTCAATCCAATTAGAACCTACGAGCTGTCAATTCGCGAACTGCCCACACTACGATCATTAATCTCAACCTCCGTTCTCACATGGTAAAACAACGTAATTAACATAACTACGACGATAGTGAATGACGCCCAGTATCGACGTTGTCAATTCGCAGACGTCCGAATTTGGCATGCTCGGACGCAGTCAAATCACGTACCAGCAAATCAGCAGTTTTGTTTCGGACAAAGTTAACCAACGACGAGCGGAAATCCAAAAGTCGATTCATTTGATTGTGAAATTGGTCCAGGATCTACTCAAAGATGTCGAAGTTCAAGAGCCACGTTTTATTCCGACTTTACTCGAAAATAATAGTCGTTACGAAGGAGTAAGTTCATCACTACCAGTTAATAATTGTACTAAATGCTTATCTCTGAAACTGAACTCGTTGGCTTATTTAACTTGTTTTCAGTTTCGCGTCTTGGCACCGGATGAATACGAAGTTGTGCTCTACTTGAATCAAATGGGTGTCTTCAATTTTGTCGATGACGGCTCTGTGCCCGGGTGTGCGGTGTTGAAGTTAAGCGACGGGCGTAAACGAAGCATGTCGTTGTGGGTGGAGTTCATTACCGCAAGTGGCTACTTGTCAGCACGAAAAATTCGCAGCCGTTTTCAAGGCCTACTCGCACAAACGATCGAAAAACCGCAGTTCAGAGACAAATGTAAACTTCTTACTGATAGCAGTGAAGTTCGCGTGCGATTGTACGACAAGTTTAACGTTCAAGTCACGTGCGCTTTCCGTTGCAATGGAATTTGGCCTCGATCTGCTAGTCACTGGCCAACAACAACACTTCCGTGGCCCAGTGCTGAAGTTATAAAAGAGGTCGAATACGTTGGATTTGACCTTTTGAGCAAAGAACTCTCGTTGCCACCAATTGCTGGAACTAGTACTTCAACCAACAAACAACAACAAGGTCCCGCCAATTCAATGGAAGGCGATGCATGGGCAATTAACATGACTCACGCTGAAGATCTACTGCTAGGAAATCATCAAAATAATCGCCATAAAACGTACTCAATTCTGAAGACTCTTCGCGATCGACATCTCAGTTTTCCGGGCAGTCCAATCAACAACTACATCATGAAAACGTTGGTGTTGTTTGAGTGTGAGAAACATGTTGCGGATCACGAATGGCAAGAGTACAATTTGGGCGACCGCGTGATTGGTAAATGAACTTAAGGAACAGAAAGCATTCTAGATTTTTAGGTGTCCTTTTACAACTCGTTTCTTGTTTGCAGTGTCGCAAATGTCCGCACTACTTCCTTTCGAATCTCGACCTGTTTCGCGGAAAATCACCTCAGGTTCTGGAGCACAGCGCAAAAACCGCCTGGAGTTTGGTACGTCAACTTCTGTTGTGTGAAAATGCGTTGGAGACCTTGTAACGTTGACAATCGTTCTTTTCCTTTTAGATAATTTTCCAATGTACAAATGAGTTGTTTCTACTCTTTAAATGCATGATTCTCAAACGTTTTAGTAACTTAAAGAGCTTAGAGTTGTAAATGTTGTTGCCAAAATTTCATCGGTCAACCGTATGAACAGTCTTGTTGTCATCTTTCTCTCAATAAATTTGTTTCTCTTCAGCATATTGCCGAGTTATTCTCGAATGAAACCCACGCTCTGAATCGCATTGGTTATGAATTTGGGTGCGGAGAGAAAAGAGTACCGACAAGTAAAATGTGCATCACGCCTTTCGCTGTCAGTTTCTTTACCGAAATGTCAATTGGAATTACGGTCAAAAGCGTCTGACGAGTGGGCGCGTTTTGCACGATCGTTTTTGACTTTTTTCGAAATTTTTACAAAATTTTCGTATGAAAACGATACCAACCTCCGAATCGAGTTTCTTGTAATCGGGATGATCTTTGTCGGCGTCAAAATAGAACTCCGTGACGGCAATCGATATCTTTCCGGGAATCGCCGCTATTCCCGCAATAAGCTGACCGTTCGTACTGTAGAGGGCACGTTCTGAAAACTCATTGCAATCAAATGTGTTCGATTAGTTGGCGTGTAGATGCAAAAGTGCGAACAAATTGAACTGTAATATAATCAATCTTCCCAACCAATTTGCCTTCGAACTCATCACTCATGGAGAGCAGTCGAAATGAATCGCATTCGAAACGCAACATGTTCATAAGCTTAAAAACGCGCGGTAATTTTTCATTTTCTACGCGTTCAAAGACGTTTTTAACGGCCACTTCACAGTATTACATAATGGAAGTTATCGCTGATATACACGAACGAGTATAACACAAACCTTGACGTGGCTCTCGCGGTTCAGTTTCCTCGTTGATTTCCGACTCATCGACCAGTTCGTTGTTCAACTGAGTTCCTTTCTGTGCTGTGGACATCTAAAACTCACAAAATAATTGCTGGTACATTTGATTGAAGGTACCATTTGATGGGCCAATTCCTTGAGCATTTTTTCGCGATCATCTTCGGAGGTCTCATCTTTTTCGGTTACTTCGACTTTGCGTTTCAACGTCGCATCAGAGTGTGTTGAACCGTAAGCGTTGGGAACGAAACGTTTTCGACGTCGTGAATCGTCTTCCCATTGATCCAAACGCCAAAATCGTTGGCTGAAAACCAAGCATTGTAATCTAGATGTCGAAAATAAACAAACCTTTCTTTTTCATCATCCGACCAAACACCCGTTGGACTGATCAAAATGTTGCGCATTTTTTCCAGAAGTTTGTCCGCAACATCGAAGTTTCTTCTTCGAGCCGATAGAATCAAATGATCCGAATTCTGACTATCGGATCGTCGCAACAACAACTGTTCGTCTTTCTCGGACTAAAATACCCGCATATGAGTTGTAAGAACGTCGACTTACATCAAACTTCTCGTGTTTACCAACATCCTCAGCACGCAGGCGATTCAAAATGAAGTCAGCTTCGTTTGCAACTCGTAGAATATGATCACGAGTAGCGTGTGCCATCAATCGTCCTAAATTTAATGTCGACGAGTGTACATAGATTAACGCTAATTACCTTCGTTAACAAGTTCGATGAATGCCAATCCCGCATGTTTTTGCAATGAAGTTTGCCATTCCTGTGAGCACAACAACATCACCAGTTCAATTACTGATCCCTGTTGATTCTTCAACGTTTGCATCACTAAAACAGCAAAACATTGAAGTAGGATTAAAAACGATAAGAAAGTACCTTTAACATCGTTCATGATCTCTTGACCATGAGTACCAAGCAGAGTTTTTTGAAGAAACGATCGAAAATCGGACATGATTTCGCGTAGCAAAGGAGCCACAGATTCCAGGGCTTGTTTCAGTTTTTCTGTCAAATAAGTTCGTCGAGCACCGGTATCCAATTGTTTTACATCGTGAATAGTTGGAAGATGTTCTTCGTCGTATTTTTCTTCTTCGGGAATTGCTCCAACTGATTCCTCAAAACGAATAGACGAAATCGTGTTGTTTTCTGCATCGTTATTCGTTCCGTTTGGTCGGGTTGAGTTGTGTTCGTTGGTTGGCAGATAACTACCAGCTTTCTGGTTCTCTTCGACTGACGATTTTTGAACACCGTTGGCTTTGTTTTCGGATTGTGGCAACTGCAACTCGGGACTAGTTTTTGTTTTTGAAGTTGAAGAATCGACTGAAAACAACAAATGAACAGTTAAATGTATGTTCGCATACCCGAAACGCGTCGAGCAGAACTGTCAGAGTTAGTGTCGAAAAAGGGACTTGGAGATGTTGGAGGCTCGAGAATATCTCGATATCGTGAAACCATTAACACGGAAAGTAAATAAACGACAGAAAGAGCAAGGAATTGTGCTTGTCGTATTTCTTCCTGCAACTCGTTAATGTAATAACGTTCATTCGATCTAACAAACCATATCGCGATAGATTATTCCCTTCAGACGTTGAATGTCAATCTCCTGTAGTAGCCGATCCACGTTCGAAATACCCTTAGATGGATCTTTCTAAAAACAACAGTAAGATTCAGCAAACTAAATTGGCAGCTTACCGATTCCATAGCATTGCTTATGAATTCGATAATCGCCGCAAACTTCTCTTTGTGTCGAGCGGTTGTGTCGCTAAATCCACGCTCTTGAAGCGATACCCGACATGCGAGAATGTTTCTGACGGCCATCGTAGACACTGAAAACTCTTATGATTACGCTCAAAACCCATATACTTACCTAAACGTAATGCTTGTCGCAGAATTCCACCGCTCGGCATGTTCTTTTCTTGCTCCAACTCGTTGAAACTTATTCCCGAGATGAAAATGAAAATATCCGCCAATTCAACAAAACGAGTCAGGAATCCAACTGCTTCGCGAATTGTAATGTCTTGATGAGTGGCATCTTGAATTTCCAATTCGCTCTAAACCAAACGATCATATTTAGGCTTCTAGACATCAATTACATTAGGCGAAGTTGCAGCAGCCAGCAAAGGCAACAGTCCTCCACAAGCCATGATTAAACTGTCCGAAAGCTGCGAAAGTACATGTACCGTGTTGGATACGAAAATTTGGTTCTCGTTGTTGTTTACGTAGTCAACAATAGCCGTCGTTGAACTAAAAAGTCGAATCAATGGTAAATGATGAGTCTAACTTACTCAGACCACGTTTCGACAACCTTTTCGATGTATGTCAACAGATCGTCCAATAGACGAATATGAACACGTGACCAAACGAATTCGGGTGTTCGATACGGTGCGTTTCCACTAGGCTTTGATTTCATGGGAGTTTTTGTTCGACTTTTTCCCGATTCAGCCTTTTCATTACTGCCCTGAGACGCCTCATCGTTCGGAGTAATCGATTCTGTTTGCTCGAATTCGAATTGAGTTTGTCGCGTTCGTATTCGAGACTTCTCCCACGATATCTGCAAAAATCCCTTTTGTTTCTGGTGTTTGTTTTCGAGTTCCAACTTTTGAATGTGCAATCGCCAACGTGTCGACCCAAACTCTCCATCCACCGTACTCCAAACGTATGGCATGATAGAGGAGTATGCCGAAAAGCTCGTAGACTAAGTCTGTAATTTCATTCTCAGCGTCAGTCTCCGGAAAAACATGCGCCAATGAAATTAGCCACTCCTGCCAAACAGACATTTGCAATATGATTCTAAAAATATCAAATTAATCTTCATATTATGAACAACTTACCGTCGATTCTCTCTTGAGTCTCGGCAATAGCGAATCATGTCTTCGAGAAAGGCTTTTTTGACGGCCATCAAATCATCCGATATTTCGCTTTGTGTAATCAAATTGGCAATAACTTTGAGTAGAGATGGATTTTCGAAACGAGTGGATTCGGCGGGCAAATCGTCGTGACGAACAAACAGAACGTTCGGTGTGATTCGTTCAACCAAAAGCTCAAAAAGTGCGTTGTAGGTCGCTGAAAACAAATGCTCAGAATCATGAATAACAACAAGAAGATGAAGTTATTTTGACTGTCGCTTACCCATTGTCAATGCGTTTGAGTTTGTTAGCAGTCGATCTGCCAACAAATGCAATAGGTTTAAATCGTTGATGGATTCGTTCTTTCGTCTATAAGCAAATTTCATGATTAGAAGAGTTTTTGGCCTCAACTTACTTTACAGTCGATCTGCACATGAAATAACCCAAAATCTTCAATGCGGGTATTCGTATCAATTCGTTGGCTGAAGTAATGATCTTAAAGATGACACAAATCCCCTTCTTTTTGTCGAATGCGGGAACCATAATGGCCGGATTGTCGCTTAGTTGTCGCATTGTAAAAGTCAAAACATCATAGAGATTATCGTCTTCGTTAACATTTGCGATGAAATTGAAAATACATTGAAACTCTTCGTCTCTTTTCATCTCCTTTTCCTCGTAACCCGGCACTTGAGTGAACATCAATTTGTTGATTAGATGCAAAATCGCCATTCGAATACGAACAACCGATTGACCTCGAAGTCCTTCGTTCTCGTCGCGTTGACGCACGGCATACGTTGATGGTAATCGTGGTGGAGTTACCCAGTAGTAGGTTTTAATTGCATGCATTAGTTGAATAATCGTCGGAGTCCGACGTACGTAAAGCAAATAGCTAACTTGATCGAACAACTCATTGGACAAATATTCGTATAAATACACTTGAATCTAAACAAAACCTCATCTAATGTGTTTCTAAACCCTACAAACCAACCTCAGCACTTGCTCTGACCCAAAGTTGAGGAGCCAATAGAATTTGCTCAAAAAGTTGCTTCAATAATGGAGCTCCAACTGGACAAGTGTTCAGAAAACGGGTGATGTTGATGAACGCTTCCAAGACTTCGGCTTTCAAATGTAATGGTGATGCATTGCTTAGCACATGAGAAATAATTACGAAACCTTCCGAATGGTAAAGTTGTTGTTGAGCAATTGTCGACGTACTCAAAAGCAATGAGATGACCGAAAGTAAACGCGAACTGAAAACAATGTGCACAAAAACCAGAACGACTACTTACCAAATCTTGTAATCCACCGTACCCGTTTCTTTGTCCGCGTGTGGCATATCAATTTGAGCAAACAACGGTAAAAGCATTTGAATTCCACCCACAGAATTTAAAGAGTTGTGAATTGAGTGCGTTGTAATGACTTCGACTGACTAGAATAAACGATACTTTCAACAACGAAACACTCAAACTTACATCACGCATTACAGCATGAGGTACTTGAATAAAGTAAGTAGAAGTGAGTTTCGTATTTGGGAATAAACACAGTTGACCGTGACAGTTCTTCGGACAATAAGCAAAAACCAGATTAGAGTTTAAGCGACCATCAAACAGATGTCGTTTGTAATCTTCGGGAAGCTCGCTTTCTGCATCGTGTTTATAATAACTTTGATAACGTGGTCCCAAACAGTAAATAGCATTGGCTTGTGCTGGACTAATTGCTTGAGCGAACATGTAGATGGCGCCAAGTTGACCGCAGAACGATTGACTTGCTTCCATTTCTGGACCACAACCAATGAAACATCGATCGAAATACTCGTTTGTTGAGACAAACCACGAGGATTCGATCGACTCGACAAGTTGGCCGTCAACAAAACAATGGATTTCGCTTTTGGCCCACCGTGAGTAAACGAAACTCAAAGAGATATGATGCCATTTGCGAGGTTGAAGTTCGAATTTGATGCAACGAGTCATTTCTTTACCACTTCCTCGAACACAGCAAAGAACAAGACAACTACCCATAAAATAACACGTGTATCCGAGACCCTTTGTAGTACCGAGACTAAAACACAATCAAATAGAAAGTTGCAAGAAGAGCACTTACTAGAACAAAAAAGGTTTTTCCTTCTCAAAATTAACACTATTCAATGGATCCATACGAAACCACGTACTGAACGTCCATCCATTTTGATACGGCCATTTAGCTAATGGAGGCAAAGCGATACCCTAAACAAACAGATTACAATAATCAAAAACAAATTGTCCAAAACTAACCGCTCCGGGTTTTCCAGGAAAAGAAAAGAAGACATCAGCACCATCTCGTTTCGGCATTTCTTGCATTACATTCAAAAGCTTAGACGAGTTCTTTCGCTAAACAGATCATCATTCTGAGTACCATAATAGCTACTATCTTACCCAAACACCATCTTGAGCGTGTAAGGCTCGTAAGAAGTGCTTGGTTTCTTTGACTGTTATGCTGTAGTTTGTTAACACGCTGAGTAGCTCAATGAGTAGATCGGAAATGATGTTGTTGGCGTTTGGCAACTTGTCCAGACAAATCGAAATCAAACCAACACGCGTGCAGGCTTCGAGATTTCGAAAACTTTTGCGTACAATCGCCACAAAAACACTCCATATTTCTGCCTAAAACTTTGATAATAGAAATCAAGAAATGAATACGATTCTACTTGTAACTTTGGCGAACAATCGTCGGTTAAATCCAGCATTCGCACAATGTTTTCACTACTTTCAATAATGAATCTCGATTCCAAATCAAATGGCCCTCCAACTAACTAAAATTCAGTTCAATAATCATTTCTAACAAAACAACGTACCACATTGAAAACACTGTCAACAACTTCTTTATTCGATAAGGATTCATCTTGAAGTCCTTTTCGCAGACGATGAAAAACTTCATCCGGCGTTTCATCGCTCGAAAGAATCGTTGTTGTACGACCTAGCTCCGATAGCTGAGGACGAGAGCTTTGGGTCGTTAAAGTAACCGCCTCAGCTGAAGTTGTGTTCATCTAAAGAATAATAGAAAAACAATCAATAGCAAAAAGGTTACCCGATCATCATTTCGTTCTTCTTTCTTTTCATCATCAATCACACTTTGTTCAACTTTCTGTTTAGTTTGTTCAACTTCTGATGAGTGTGGTCGTTCAAGCTCTTCGTTTTGATCAACATTCAAGTCGTCGGAATTCACTTTCGAGTCCTCATCGCCCAATTGTACGTCTTCGAGCTCAACCTCATCAAACGGATTGGCCGACTTCTCTTCATTCGAAGGCTCTTGATTGTCTACGGGAGTGATCGTCGAGTTCTCCGACTTATCATTTTCGTGATCGGAATTGATCTTCTGATCGACGGATTCGGTCGGTTGGACGTTCGGTGTCGTTTCATCGACCGTCGAATCGGGGGAATTACGTTCGCCGACGACGGCGGACATTTTGAGCAGCAGCGAAACTCATACACCAGTTTCCCTTGTGTTGAGGGCAACTTCAACGTTTCATTAAAAAGAAAACGATCGCTAAAATAACCGAAAAAAATTGCCGTCAGATCACGAAAGGGATCGTCGACGCGGACAAATTAATGCAAATCGTATATTCAACGCCTTTTAATCCTCCTCGAGCGAATAGAACGCTGCAAACGCGGGAGGAAACCGTGCAATCGGCGGAGGACAACAACAACCAGAAAACGCACGCCAACGGGCAAAACGCGGCGCAACGACGGTCAAACGGTTCTCGACTTTTTTCCCAGCAACACGTGTAGCCGACGGGACAAACTCATTTTTAGCGACAAAAAAGTTTCGAACAAGACGATTCCCCGACCACTCCCTTCAAACATAATGAATTCATCATTGGGACAGAAGATGCAAAAAAGAGTCCAACTCAAAAATGGAACCCGTCAATCTCTTTGCCGGTGAAACGAGCGAGCAAATGGACCACAGAGCCGAACTGCCGCCTTACCGCTTGACTTTTCTCCTCACGGTTTCGGCGCAACAATGGATTCGCTCTTTCGCGTCGTGTGATTAGGACCACGTTTAGTCATCTGAAGCGACGGAAAATTGATTTCAACAGAAAGGTTTCTTCTTCGGAATTTCAATTTTGAACTTCGGGAGCAGCTCGTTGCGGAGGTTGAAACCTACGATCGAAAACTTTCCGGGATTCCACGCACGCATTTCTGCTGTGGTATTTTGTACAAAAAAAAGAAGAACGTTGTTTCGGAATTCAAACTCTTTTTCTTAATAAAAAATGAACGACATAGAAACGAATTCACGAGCGTGTCCATAGCTAATCGCTTTGTCAGGTGTCAGACGGAAGCAAAAAAAGGAAAGTCAACGGAAACAGTCAAAAAGAACGGCCGAACTGACGCACGTTGGTCGCTAGAGCGCAGCTCGTTTGGTCAAGGAACCGTAGGAAAGTCGAGGGATATGAGCGAACTCTCGCGCACACCTCTCGCATATTTTCGTGGTCAACGTTGACGGCGGACGTGTAACTTTTTTGGCGTCGAAGCAAAATGGCTGCGTGAAAACTGATGATCCCCGCTTTTTAGCTTAATTGCTCGAGTCAAAATGGACGTCGACATCTGAAGCGTCGCATACGACGTTTCGGTTTTTTCCGGCCGCTTGAAGTTTCGACTTTTTGTCTTTGGTTTTCACGAGCAGTTTCGTGAAGTGCCGGTTTGACAGACAAAAAAGTCTCTCGAAACCAACCACGTTCTCCGTCCATTGGTATTCATAACAATATGATGTCAAATGCTGTTGTTCAATCAAACACACCACATTGTGAAGTTCAATAGTCTTTAAACTACAATTGCTTTCAAATCATTTGACTGCAAGAAACTAAGAACTTATGGTCAGTGAAATAAACGTTTTGGAGACCTTCAAATGCACTACGATACATATGCAAAGAGTTTTTGCTTCAAAGAATCTTTGTAACTGCCACGCGTATGAAAGGTCTTTGAAGAATTCCGGGGTCTTTTGCTGTAGTCTCCCCCCCCTCAGTTGCACCTTTGCTGTAGTCTCCCCCTCCTCAGTTGCACCTTTTGCTGTAGTCTCCCCCCCCTCAGTTGCACCTTTTGCTGTAGCCCCCCCCCCTCAGGAGTTCTTCTTTTTAAGTTAACAACAAGTTTATTTTTCAACAATAACAACAACAATTGTATTTAATTTAAATCTATAACGTCCTCGCGCAATCGTATGTCGCGTTCCACAGCATCGCCACCATTGTCGTTGTCTTCGTCATCGCCGATCTCGCGCTCGTCGGGTTGTCCGGTCGATAATGGCCATTGAAGAGCAATTTCGGACCACAAATGGAAAAAAATGTCCGCGCCTGCAAATGTGCGTTTCCATAAAAAACTCCGCGACGTAGTCGTCGTAGAATTGCGTTGCCGTTCCGAGCTCGCGTTTTTGTCGTTGTTTGACATCTCGCCAGAAGCTTTCAATTTGCTGCGTGTGAGTGCCGGTCTCGGGATTTACGAAGTGGACCGAGTGATTTACCTTCAGATGTGTGTATCCTTCGGGTAGACGACAAATTCCTCCATATGCAACGCCATTGATCAGACATGATCGTTGATCCCGCTTTGACGTGCTTTTGGATAATCGGAAGCAACGTGTCTGCACTTCGACAGTCGACTCGTTTGAGAAAAAACGTTCGGTCGACTGTGTCCACTCCTCCAAACAACCACACGTTTTCTTTTTGCAATCTTCCTCTGTTGTACTTGCTGCAACAAAGTCGTATTGAGCGAAAACGAAACTCACCGTCGACTTATACAAGTCTCATCGATTTGGACCGTGTGGCCTGGGCCGCCAATTTTGCACATCTTGTTTTAGTTGCCAATTAAACACACAACTCTCGAAAATAGTTGCGATGATCGGTGATTGTATGCGAGTTCCAAGTCGATCCATCTGAACGGCGCATTTCGCGCTTGACAAGATCAACCGACGCAAGATCATGCGCCCAAAAGTATGAAAACAAAAAGACCTTAAAGACAAGCAAAGTGAAAAAATGAGCAAAAGAACGAACCTCCTTTGGATGTACTCGGCCTCCTTCAAACCAGCTGTAATTTCGAATACCCATTTCTTTTCGGCATCGCTTCGTGGTGCATCTCCAAGTCGGAAGATCTTGAGCTCGACGTGCCATTCGCATTTGCATCTTGTGTCTTTCGTCTCTCGGACATTTCGGGTTCCATTTCATTACGTTGAGTTCGCCCAAGAATTCCAAGAACTGCTCATCTGGTTTACTAATCGCTTCGTACACGTTTTTCAACGTCCAATTACGAAGTTGCTCCATTTTGAAAACTAAAAATAAAACAAATAAAAAACACAACCGGTTAAGATATCTTGACGTTCGTCAAAGTGTTCACCTTTTGCGAAGAAAAGGGGCGGGAGGAGGGGGGAAAGGGGGGCGGAAAGGGGGGGAAAGGGGGGGCGAGGGGGGGGACTACAGCAAAAGACCCGAATTCCGCTTCTTTTGTTAAAATCAATGCGAAGCGCGTTGTCGAGGTTGTTGGTAGCTCTGGCTATTGATGGTGATTAAGCGTTCTCGTTGAAAAAGTGATATTCTCGGAATCTTTGCATTCATCGCGAAATGTAAGTTCGTAGAAGATGGGCGCCAAAAACGATCCCGCGGACTTGTTACGCGCAACGATCATTGGAACCGAAATAACCACAGATCATGTCGTACGTTTTCTTTTGACTATTGACTATTCAGAAGTTTAGGACTATGTTATTCAATGTTCGTATTACTTACAAGAGAATTCGAGTTGGATTGTTCGCAGACGCTATCGAGATTTTCATCGTTTGAACAGCGACCTCGAACCATTCGGCTTCAATTTGGGTTTACCTCCGAAGAAGTATTTTGGAAATAAGACTCCGGCATTTGTTGAGGAACGAAAAGCACAACTTCAGGTTTGTTTGCCTCATTTTGTGCTCGAGAGCAATCACAACTGACTGAGCGTAGTGAATGTTTCAGGAGTTTCTCAACAACATTACAATTCATCCGCTGATCTATTGCACCGCTACTGTATCTCAATTTCTGCAAATTGCCGAGGAATCACTGAAAGGTAAGTGCTTGTAGAAGTTGGTTATTTCTCGTTATAGAATATGAAAACCACGTACTTGTGTCTGCGCGTAATAAGACGAAATATCGTCTAATCAGACTATGGCACGGATGTTCGTGGCGTTTTTACAAACTATTAGCTTCGCTGAGCAATGTAACACAAAATGATGATTCCGAAGCGTTTGTTTTGGCGTGGATGCCATTCGGTCCGGATTCTTGTTTTGATGGAACACGAAAATGTCAAGCCGTTTTGAACGATAGTCTTAAGTTTCTGAACGGTCTTCAGTTTTCGTATTTGCATCGAAGTGTTGACTCGTATGTTGATGATCATGGAATCGGTGTTATTAGCAAAAGACTGCGGCAAGAAAACTTGAGAGATCGTTTGTATAACGTGAGTTTGAAATTCATTTTATGTCTTGACTTGTGTTTAGTCTAAGCCTGAAAATACGTTCATTCGAAAGTACAGCATGAATCGAGATTGTTATGTCATCAACAAGCTCGACGCAATTTTCATCGCTCGACAAATGCTCGAAGTCATCAGTATACTCAACGAAATCGGTTATCCCTATTTCAACTTTCATTGTGGAAATCTGGCAATTCTGGACGATGGCTGCCAAATTTTGGATTTGGAATTTGCACTCGCCGGACATTCTGCTTACAACCGCAAGTCGCTGATATGTTCTAAGGCAAAGGTACGATCATTTGATACTGAACTTATTTTCGTGTTCATATGTTTAGACACTTGGAGACATGCGGTTGTTTAGCTTCGCTCATTGTTTATACGAAATGGTCACAGGCACGATCGTTTTTCCGGATCACGATTTGGCTGGTGCTTTGGATTGTTGTCCGGTTGAGATTTGTAAGTCCATAGAGAACATTTCAGTCAATTGAGTTACTTCTCTAGACGACATTTTGATTAACATATTGGCTCCGAAAATTGAACGTATGCCAACGGTAACTGAAGTTATCAATTTGCCGTAAGTTGTTAGCGATCAAATCTTAGTCAATGGGTTTTAGTGTCTTTGAGTCGATACAAATCAAACCGTTTCAACGTCAAAAAGTGTTAATACCAAATCATGTGAAAGATCACTTTCAAAAAGTTACTCAGAAAATCGAACAGCGACTAAACGAAGACCGTGAAAAGGTTTGTTGATCGCATAAATGAATTCATCCGCTGCGTTTTAGTATCTTCTTAATGTACAACAAGATCAAATCAATCGCTATTTAAGTTCGGAAGAGGAGAAGACTCGACGTCGAACAATAATCCAGGTAAATCCACTTCTCGTATGTCTTCGTTTAAAAGAATTGTTTTTAGCGTTATCTTCTAAACAACATCAATGGAGAGAAGCAGGATGATCGTCAATCTACCGCCAATGTTATTCAGACTTAATCCCTATGTATTCGTAGTTTCGTGTTATCTTTTTTCTCGTCTAATGTTGACAACCCAACATATCGCATTGTCATAATTTCCGTGTGTAACCTTTAGCTATCCGATTACTTCTGTGAATAGACGCTTAAGCAAAATGTTGATTAAATCGCAATAAACTTTTAACTATTCGTATTCATTCGTTGGACTTCGAACATGTGAGATCTTCGAAGTAACAATAACGTTGTTTATTTTAACAAAAGGAAAAGCAAATTGTTACCGAAGACATATGACTGATAAACGTATTTATGTTGCATTCGTTCAATTCAAACTCTAAAATAATACTCTTTATATACTATACCAAAGAGCTAAGACTCACTTTTTGATAATTTGGACAATGTCTTCGTCTTGTAGAACGTGTTCGATACCAACACGCTGTGGACTGTACTTCACGGACATTCCCCAGACTAATGCGTATTTAAAGTCTCTCGCCAATGTTTTGTGGATTTTCAAACAAAAGTCTTCGACTGTTCGATGATCTTGTGACAACACCACCGGCTCTTCGAAATCGGGTACTTGACCTTTGGGTTTCGTGTAGCTAAACAGCGGATTGAGAAGATGAACCATTAGTAGCAGACTCACATGCGCAGCAAATTCAAGTAACACCAAACTTTCTCGAGTAAGTCATCGAAGTTCCAGCGATGATGAGCGGAAATAGGAACACAATGCGGAATCTTATAAATCACGTCCAACTCCTCAATGGTGATTTGATCGATTTTGTTGAGAACATAAATGCATCTGAAACAACAAGAAATGCAATCGACAAACGATTCTAGAACGTACGGGATATAAACTCGGTTTCCTTCAATGACATCAATCAAGTCTTCGCTGGTTGCATCGTATTTCAAGGTCAGATCCGCGTTATGGATTTTGTATTCGCTTAAAATCGTTTTTACAGTCTCTGGATCCAATTCCGATTGTGGAACCTACAGCTATTAGTTTATTCCGAACGTTCTTTGCTACTCACCAACGCGTTGAAGTTAAGTCCGCCTTTCTCTTTTCGTCGAAATGTAATCTCCGGAGGCTGTTTATTCAAACGAATTCCAAAGCCTTCCAACTCGTATTCCAACAATTTTTTATGATGCAACGGTTTCATTACATCCAAAACCATCAATATCAACGAACATGTTCGCGCAACTGCAAGCAACAACTTCGATTGTTCACATTCGAATTGCAAACGCACCAGCAATCACTTGTTTACCACGACCTTTACCATCTTTAGCTCCTTCGATGATTCCGGGCAAGTCGAGAAGCTGAATCTTTGCTCCTTTGTATCTGATCACACCGGGAACCGTCGTTAAGGTTGTGAACTAAAAAGAGAAATAAGAGAATTGCAATCCCGAGCACTTACTTCATACTCGGCAACCTCCGAGTAAACGCCCGCCAAGTTGGACAACAACGTCGACTTGCCAACAGATGGGAAGCCTAGAAAAGTTTGAGTGATGCAAAGAACAAAAAACCAAAAACATTTGCGAGCAAAGGAAAAAAGGCTCATTCAACTGCAGAGCTCATGTTTCATGCAAAACGATGCATAACTCATGGAATAATATAAACGTTTTAGACTTAGTGTCTCTTTTTGACGCAATCTATGTGCAAAAATGTTTACATTAATGTCAAATAAAAGTAATTTTTTTGAAGTGCTTATTTCAGTGATCGATCAATAATCGTTGTATTAACGTCCGGATATTTTGGACCTTTGGACTTTTGTGATGTAAACAAAGGCTCTATCCGTTTAAGCTCCTTCTGCTAATGTCCTGTGGGTCGAACAGTAGAGTGTTCAAAAACGTTTGTGCACGAAAAAGTTTTCCAAATTCTTCGGTTTCGGTCATGAAATCGAATTTCCGTTTTCGAAACCACCGAAACAAACACTTTGTTTTGATTGTTGAATGCCAATGTTTCTGGGCGAAATCCCATTATCACATAACCTCGCATGAACTTCCGTTCAATTTCACGGACATCTTCCGAATGTATCTGTCTTTTCACATAACGACCACGAACGTTCGGTCGCCGTTTATGGCCGTCAGCTCATCTGGGAATTGGGACCGATAGAAATCCATTTTTGCATTATTCAACGCGCAGTTATCCGCTTTCAATAGAAGAGTGTATCAAATTCTTTAGCTCATTCGTCATCGACGTTAACTGTTGTTCCTTGAAGTAAAAAAAGCAGTAATTCGAGTGTTGAGAGTTCGTATCTTCAACGATCGTGTATTGATGTAAGAAGCCAATTGCTTCAACTGAATCGAATAGAACGCAGACGAATTTGCATTGTTTGAGCGCAACGAATGTGTTCGTGGCGTGCTTGTCGTCTCGACCTTAGACTTCAATCCACCATCTGCGGTCCGTTTAGTCGTAAGAGCACTCCACTGTGGCGGCTTTTTCTTTTTCTACTGACTGATGCCGATGCACCCGTCTTCATCGCCCATTTCCCTATTTGCCAAGCCAAAAAACCAAAATGCATGCGCGTGGTCGCTGAAAAAGAACTTCGACTAAACTCCACCGGACTCTCCATGGCAGCTTTCTTTTCACGTCTTCGCCTTTTTGTATTTTCTTATTTGATGTGCCGTGGAAACGAAGATGAGCGGCATCGTGGATAATCGCACGACTTCTCGACGACGACAGTGGTCCTCAAAGTCCTTTTTCTGCTTATTAGTCTTTGCTTTCTCTCGCACATTCATTTATCCTTTTCACCTCAATTCCTCTTTCGCTGCCAACGGGAATTAAGGATTTGTAAATCCATCGGGAATCCATGTTTTATGTTCATAAGAAGCTGATGACTGAAAGGCATTCTGCTTTGTATTCTGATTTGTTTTCATGAACCGCAGGAAATTTGGTTGCGATTCAAGGTGTCATTTGCACCGTGTGGCTGTTGAAGAAATGTCAAGCAGTTGCAGACAAAGTGCCCATCACTTTCGAGAACGGTGGAAATTAGACCAAAATTCAGGTGCCAAGTTTCAAACCCTCTCACTCTTATGTCGGCTTTTCGATGCCAAATGGTGCACGATGGATGAAGGGATTAGCTGAGTGAGAAAATGAGAAAAACGGAAAGGTAAGACGCCGAGAAAGCACTTTGTACTTCTTTTTTATATTCATGCCATTCCACGAGAGAACTTTTTTTTGCGCTCATAAGCGTTTAGTTTTGCATCCCTACAAAATAGTCCCCAACGTCTAGATATCTTTACATTAACTTTCTACTAGTTATGCGGAAATCAGCGTGTTGCCCTTTGTGTCGTCGTGATATTTGAACGTAGAAATAAGGCTATGTACGTGCTGCTCACGGGTTGCGTGTTGAAATGAAAACGGCCTACTTCATTAATGCACTTAATTAACGCGAAGATTTCAGCCCTTTTACACGGTCACTGCCTTCACGTAGAGAAGTGTCGATTAGAATATTTAATCGATTTGCTCATTTCATGATGTTCGGTTGGTTGCGAAAACTGTGGAGATGAGAGTGCTGGAAGTTACGTATTAGTCTAACGGGACCGCAATTATGCTCAATCGAATCGATGAAACCGTAGAACCTCCGCTGTTCAGTCATTACGTTTCGAGTTTTAAATTAAAACTGATGTTTCCATGGACAGTTTTCATTCGCTCAAGACATCACCCACCACCAAAACCGCAAAGCTCGTGGATTAAACGTCAACACACAATTTTACTGCTTCTCATCGTTATATTGTGTTGCGTACATGGAGTTCAAACGAATCTCGTCGAAGATCTTCATCGTAGTCGAGTTGCTCGCAGCGTTTTCATTCGAAATGAGACCAAGAATCACGAGCAGCACAACACGACATCGATTCAAGCCGATACGATTTGCAATCCGGGCGGTGAACACGAGTGTGTCTGTAATCGTAGTATGGGAGATTTGGACGGACGTGTTTCTTCGTGTGATAACTTCTTGGAAGTGAGTGAGCAAAAGCGTTTAGGTCGATTTCGAAAGCTGCTAATAGTTCACGGTAGTCGATTTAATTTCAGAAACGACATCTTACTGTGGTTAGCATTATAATGCGAAACGTCAAACTAAACGTCCGATTACACACCAACGAATCTTATCAGCAATATTTCCGAAGACGTATTGCGAACATTGTTAGCCAATACTGCGAACAACAAGTCAACGAATGTCCCGGAACGATGCTTAAGATGAGTAAGGTATTTGTTCATGTTATCATAGGTGATTTTACAATCACAAATTGCAGGAACATGTAGTCATTCTGCGCGTGAACTATTTACCTCGTCGTAGAACTGAAGTACAGTTCATCGTTACAAAACAACCGAAAACAACGCGTTTTCACGATGAAACTCTAATTGAGACGTCGAAAGTCAAAAAAATCTTAGCCACTCAATTGGCTCCATTAGCACGGGTATTGGGCGGAATTCAAATCGAACGACTGCAACTCGTAGACATCGATCGACGTCAAGTTAGATCGCAAAACTACGGTTTAATGATTACGCTAAGCGTCATTGCCAGTGCACTGATCTTTTGCTACACAATTGCGTGTATTAAAGTTTACAGGTGAGTTCAACGGATATTTTGCTGACAATCATTTGCTTTCAGAGATCGTGTTCAGAAACGTCGAGCTCGTGAAAATCCTACGATGCTTGGCGATAAGAACAAACGAAACTATGGAACGTGTGCTGACAAGTTGCTTGCAACCTGTGAAGCACCAAATGGAAAAGTGAAATCGAAAAGCATCGTCAGTCGTGCATCAATTACTTCGGGAATCTTGTCGAATAACAAAGATCGTCGTATTTCTGCTACCAGCGGAGCGAACGGTCGACGTTCCACACAACAATCACACTCATCAGCTCGAAATCAACAAGGCGATGAAACCGAAACGTCGATCGCATTGGACGTGGTTTCTTCAACGAATGCGGCAAAAAGAAGTGGAACTGTTGGTTCATCTCCTTCAGGAGGAACATCGCCGTTACCGCCGAGTTCAGCGGGTTTTGATACACGATCATTTCAACGAATGTTTGCTTGTGACTTATCTCAATTACCGGCTGAGAATAGTGGACTAATTGATGAGAGAGCAGAAGATGAATTGGATGAAGACGGAGTGTTTCTCGACGATGTTATTTCACGCACATCACCGGCAGCTGTCAACTTGTACAATGAGACGGCTCCGGCCGAAGTTCATCAGCAGTCGCCAATTATTCTTGAACCTACAAGTCAGCCATCAACCAAAGACTCAACAAGCATAACTATTGAGCCAACCGAACGCTCAATGCCACCTCCACCAATTGTCATCAAATGTGGTTCGCAGTTTAGTATCGATAAGGTCAATGAGACATACGTGACTTCTGCAGCTCCGAAGATAAGTACATCATCAGGTGTGTCAGTTCAACGACCAGATTATCAACACCAAGATAGTAGTGATTCGATCGCATTAACAGTCAACTCTTTTAATCCACCACCAGCACCTATAAAACCGATGTTGACCGGATTGCTGAGTGTTGATGACGAAACGATGCGAGGTTTAGGTATTCCATATCAACGACCGCTTAGTCGACGTGGTAGTCGTGACTCAACTCCAGAGCAGGGCAATGAAGAGTTCGACGAAGATAGCAGTGAAGAAGAAGACGAAGCACCAATAGGCGATACGGTACTTGCCACCGTTTCCGAAGATGCAACCATTTCCGTTGTAAACCCGAATGGACGCACACCGAAAGAAACAACGTGGTCAAGTGATAGCGAAGAAGAAGAAACAAATGAAGCTTATCATGCATTGAAAGAAGAAGATGAGGAAGTTGTATTGAATGACACTCCAAAAGAAACAAGGAACGCGGATAATCGTTGGAATCCAAGAGAACCAACGGGCTTAAGTTCGGCTGATTCGGCAGATGAAGAAGAACAACGTATGTTTGATCGACATGCGTACGAACTTCTCGAAGAGTCGCCGTTGCCGTCACCATCTGCAGTTTACACTGAAGCTCGTCAAACTGTTTCGACTACTCAACACACAAATCAACATAACGAGAACAATAACACAAGTTTTAATGAATTTGCTCAAAGCAAACAAAGTGTCCAAAACACGTTAGATGATCCAATAGAATTGACAGAGCAATTGCCGAGTGATTACGAAGATCTTCGATAATAAGTTTCGGTGCGTTTAATCTCTTTTCTCAAAAATTTATTGTTGATCTCGGTTTTTTTAAAATCACCCATTTCACATATCCCACGTGTTGTACTCCAAAACTTTTCAAATACGCTCATAAAATTTCTTGAAATCCACTCAATTTAACGGCAAATAAAATCTTTTGGTTTACACGACCGTCTTCTTATGGTCCAGGTCTTCCACTTTTGTTTACACTTTCATTGTTTTCACGATTTAAAAATAAACTTCTGAAGAGCTTTTCACTTTCTTGATTGTCAATAAATTAAGAAGATGAAAAAACAACTGATATCTTTAAAACCGAAGAGGAGATTCATCACTCTCCAAAAGAACAAGAAGTAAACTGGACCTACCGACAAAACCAATTCGTGCATCTCCGGTCTTTGCCACATCGAATCCTTCGCCCGCCGGTCCTCCACCGCCTTTCGGACCCACCAACAACTCCCGACGCATCTTCGCAAGTCGAGCTTTCAACATACCCAAATGCCCCATCGTGGCTTTGTTCCGTTGAGTACGAGCCATCTGAAATCCACAATAAAAAAAATTAACTGACAACCCAAAACAAACCTCATTTTCAATCTCCGCTATTTTCTGAAGAATCGACATTTTGATCCAACAATTTGCAGCAAAGTAATTTCACTAAAAAGAAATGAAATTGACAAACAAAATTTCGTAGGAAAACGGCTAAATACGTGAATCTCGCAATTGAAATGAAATGCCACAACTT
Organism: Aphelenchoides besseyi; assembly: GCA_024699855.1. NCBI lineage: Eukaryota > Metazoa > Nematoda > Chromadorea > Rhabditida > Aphelenchoididae > Aphelenchoides > Aphelenchoides besseyi. The sequence goes on from JAMPIQ010000002.1 coordinate 17,454,668, forward strand.
TTCATCGAAGTTGCTCATCGGGACAACTCGACCGAAAGAACTTGTGGAGTAGAACAAACACAGTAACCGATTTTGATTCAACAATTTGAAGCTTTTTAGCTCTCGGACAACAAAACGTCGACATTCTTTTCGTTTGCTGATCGAATTTGTTCGATTGATTGCAGTTTGAAAACACTGAGGATGGTAAAATCCAAGCAAAAACATTAGCATACGCATAACCATATGTATTCCAAGGTTCACCGGTTGTATTCCAAATGTTATTCATTCACAACATCATTTTCTTTTGAGAGCAATCAATTTAAAACCAGAAACTTTCCGAACGTTTATTCCAAAGAACAGATTACAAGTCACAATTATAAATCGAACGTTATTCATTGAACGGACATCTGAATTGATTGGGTATATACTCAACTGCATCTTGAAAAATCGGGGAATTTTGTTTCATTGCGTAAAGTGACAGATTCACGAGAGTATCTGGACGACTGTGACTTAAAAGATAAAAGCCATTGGACGTTGAACTTACTCAAGATTAAATCGGTAATAAGATCTTCCCTTATTCGTCTCAATTCTTGTTTCCACGATCAATATATTGTTGTAAGTTGAAAATAAGTTGCTTATTATTAAGTCAAGTTGAATATCTAGTTTGCGCCAATGCAGAGAATCCAAGTGCATGACGAAGAAGTAAGTTATCTTGCCATTAGAGGTAAATGTCTTTACTAATGTTCGATTTATCCAAAGTTCACTATTATAACCCTAAATAGATTCATAAAACCATGTGATTAAACAAGTTATTTACCTCATGTGCATAGTACTTCCGATCAGTTGGCCAACCACTCACTTTCAACGTCGTTTGTTCTTTTGTTTTTAAACAAACTTGTACCAATTTGCTGAAGTCTAATTTGTCACCATCTTCCTTCCAAAACCCGTAGAGATTGTTGTTCACTACTCCGGTAATACGAAGTTGTTTTGTCAGCTCGATTTGAATGATCTTTTGCTCAACATCGCAATCGTTCAAATAGCTAGTTTTGTAGAAGAAAAATTTCTTTAAGTCATAATATCCATATTTTGAAAGACATTCAAAACCACTGTTTGAAGCCTTAAAACAACGTGGATAGAAGAACATAGATGTTTCATCCTGTTTTATCAGCGGTCGTTTGAATGTGGCAACTGAGTTTTCGTAGTCAAGATTTAGCACAATAAAGCCTGGAAACAACGCACCATCATTTGAATATTGATTAATTTGAGCAATAATCGTATGAAGGTCGGTAAGAATAATATTGCATCCATTAAAAAATCGTTCCGTAACAATGGCGTCATTTCTCGATGCATTTGGCTCTGTATTCCATTGAATGACAAACTTCCTGCAAAAAAAATCGTTGAAATAGATGCTATAATAACTCACTTTGTTCTGACGTGTAGAAGATCCAAAATACAAATCGTGTAGACTTTGGAATTTTCAGTGTACGGAAGATAACGATCGTTGTATAAATGAACAGACGATGCCAACATTGCTTCATTATATTCTCTCCAATGCCCCACTGTAGAGTTGTTTTTTCCAATAACTGCGGACATTTTTTGGGAACCACACGGAGTCGTAAAATGATCAAATGAAGATTGGACTAGAGAGTGACAGCGACGCTTGCCATACTTTGACCTCTTACTTGCGTTAGCAGACACGAGGGGTCATTGGACTGCGGGTACTTTTTCGAATGCAGCAAACAGCCAGTAGTCAAAGAGAAGAAACTGTATCGTTTATTTGACCTCCTGCGCAATCATAATCAAATTCAGAAAGCAAAAAGATCGACTCAAAAATTGTTTTGACAATCATGTCGACTCTTGGATGAGAAAATCAAACTTACGAAGAATTTGTATTCGGCGCCTCCGCACACCAGTTAAGCTATGACCTGCAGGGCAGAGCTGTGTATGATTCAGAGGCATCTACAATTTTGTCTACAACTTTCGTGGACTTTCGCTTTGATGTGCGTAATTTCACGACAAAGTATCGATATATTTCTCTAGTTATGGTAGCGATATCTGTTGTTGTTGACTGAACTGTGAAAGAGTTTTGTTGCTTACATTTTGGCGAGACGAATGTCAACTCAAATGCTTAAAATAATTCGCGTATGTTAAATGACTGGTTTTAAGTTTGGCGTTTTTAGACAAAGAACACGACTTTAATGTCTACAAATTCAGTAGCGACGAGGGACAACCGATCGTAATTGTTGGCGTAAAAATTAGTCGTAATTTCAACGTCAACGTTCCCCAAATCCGAGTTCCCATTGCTTTCGAACGTTCGAATGATTTCCAGGCTTTGCGGGCAAAATATGCTCGATTGATTGATCGATTTCGTCGAAGTAATTTTGAAGTCTTCCAAAAATAGGATCAAGTAAATTTATTTCAAAGGTTGTGTTCATATTTTTGTGATTTATAGGATTAAAAAATTCGCAGTTGTAGTGCAATGCTATCTCATTCAAATTTCATATTCAAAAATTGATTGATATTCGAGTTGACCGAAGACATTCCTCCTCTTGGTGGTACCTATCATGACACAACACGTCGGGTCCTCTGGAGTTTCGCGCATAAGAGATGTGCTTCGGGAGACTTCTGTTGTACCAGCTGGCAGAAGTCTGTGAGCATTGCGCAACACGATTCTATCAGGGAACAAGATGAGGCTTTTACTTTTTTCTTTCTTCAAAATACAACAAACAATCATCGTTGGTGATAAATTGAAATCTAAGATGAGCGAACAAAGTATAGTACAGCCTAAGAAATCATATAAAAACCGAAACTTTCCGAACGTTTATCCCAAAGAGCAGATTACCACTCACAATTATAAATCGAACGTTATTCAGTGGACGGACATTTGAATCGAGAGTCTATTGTCATTCAAATTGGGCTTTGACAACCTTAAAATGACCAGCGGTGCCGGTTAATTGCTCTACGAACATCACTGCGGGTGGTCGACTACCGCATTTAGAAAACGAAATTGTGCTTGTGTGTTCACTGAAATTGCAGTTTTCAAGCCAACAGATGAGTACCATTCGACTTATATCTTAGAGGTTAACCATTAATGAAGAGGTAAATTTCTGTGTCTTGTATAGCATCAAAATACAATGCAATTTCTTCTTATTGAATCGTATAGCAAAAACATTTTTTGTACAGTTGATATAATTTTCTCGTTGTGCATCAAAGCTCGTACGAGTGCCATTATTTGGTGGTTTGCTTGTCTGTGGTATGTCAATTGGCAGCTCAGATCCGCGACCATTTCGCTCAATGGACAGCCAACTCCTGTGGGGGCGTTGAACAGTCAACGACCAGGACGGCATAAAACCGTCTTCGGAGCACGGCTATCATTCTTCGGACGAGTCGTCCGTATCAACTAGTGAGTCCGAAAAGGACTTCAGAATCTCGCTGCTTTGGCGCTTTTATCTCTCCGCCTTCATTGAATTTCATAATGGCTATTCGAACATAAGTCGCTCCATTGACGAAAAGCCAATGGTCACTTTTTAATGCGGGGGCTAAACGTCGTTGATGAAGCGACAAACGGGAGGGTTTAGTCAAGGACCAAATCTCATTTTTTTGCTTTTCTGTTTCTGCTATACGATCCAATTGACTGCTATCCGATAGTGTTTCCTTTTGTCAACTAGTAATCGAAATCATTCAACTCAGCAATTAGTTAGCCAAAATTATGGTCAACCTTTCATTTGAAGGAGCAACGTGGCCTTGATTCGTCCTTTCAAGTGATGCTGCATGGGCTCAACAATGTCAAAACGGCCGTCGTCGACTCACGGCGAAAGCGTCTCTTCATCGTCGACGGTCATCAGTGCTGCTTCATCGACACGCGCCAATCCGACAGTCGATGCTCTACCAACAAAACGCAAATTGGAATCAATGGGCTCAACAAACAGCAGTATCAACAGTGCACCGCCGGCTCTACTTCCACGCAGCAGTATGACGCGTCCATCAGTAACTTCCGGTCGATCTCTTCGCATTCAATTGCCGGTTGTACGGGATCAGAACGACGGCCTTATGGTTCCTCCGTATGTCGACAACGAAGAGCTTTCAAAGATTCGTTTTTATCGCACCTCACGTCGATCCAATCGCTCAAATCGTTTGTCGCGTTATTCCGAAGGTCCACAACCGTATCATTCGATCAAAGACGTTTTGGTCGATTTCTGTGCTCGAACCAGCAGTCACGGCATTCCAATGATTGGTTTGTTTGCCATAATTTAATTACAATAACTGGTTTATTAATTAGGTACTCACTCCTTCTTTGGACCTTATCTTTGGTCCTGTATCACGTCGATTATGTTCATTATCTTTTGCACACAAACCTATTTAACAATGTACGATTATTTGACCTATCGAACGATCATTGAAATGCAATTGAAATTTGATCCAGGTAATCAAACTTATACAGTCAACTTGTAATGACCTATTTTAGCGTAAGAACATCGTTCTCTGCGATTGTTTTGTAATTTGAGTATAAATTTCCAGACCTTTTCCAGCGGCTACGTTGTGTAATTTAAACGCGTTCAAATCGAGTGAATTACGCAAATTCGAAGAATTTGAGCAGGGAGTAAGATCCACATTCCATCGATCTGGTCAATTGTACTTTGCAGTTTCAACTTTACGAACGCGCTGTTTCAGTTCACGCCAACAACTCGGACGTCGTTCTATCGAGAAAGAAACGTCACGTCACATATCAGCCGGTTTGTATGAAGTTCTTGTTCGTCAGTCTTCGTTACAGGTTTATGTCAAATGCGTGTGCAATTCGATTGATGACCAATGTGTTCCACAACGTAATCCATTGGAGGTAAATTCACTTGTGTCCTCTTCGACTTCAATACTTATTTCAGACGAACATTTCGATTTGTATTTGTTACGAAGATGCACAAACTGGAAACATTTGGCCGTGTTATCCGGTGTCCGTTTGGACCGCCAAAACTTGCTTTCATTGCTCGAGTTCACAAACCTGCGACGATCCGGACAAACCGAACATCACGTCGCTGTTGACCGAACCGTCGCCTCAAGCCTGTATTTGTCAATCCGTTTCCCATTACTGTATGATCAAAGAGGAAGATGAAGAAGTGAAGTGGTGGAATCCGGACAAATATCGAGTCTTTCCTGCCACTGAGCCTCCAACACCATCACCAGAAATCAACGACGTTTTTGGTGCTATATCGGTAGGATCGAGTTGTTCGCTTACAAGAAGGGTTGCAGGAAATTAAGGGACTTGGCGCGATTACGATCAAAGCCAAAGAGAATTTGATTTTTATGGTCGCTACAATGCCGCGAGAAGTGCGTAAGAACTTATCGTATACTCTTAACGAGTTCGTTCTTCGCTGCTCATTCAACAGCGAGGATTGTGATATCGAAAGGTATGAAGGACTTGATTAGTTCATTTAAGTCATTTTTTAGGGACTTTCAATTGCACATGGTGAATTTGTTGACTCTGATGTTTATTCTAAAAGTTTAGGACCCTGAGTTCGGCAACTGTTTTACGTTCAATTTTAACGATTCCGTTGAACTGAAGAATAGTCGTGCTGGACCAATGTATGGCTTACGTTTGCTTTTAAACGTGAATCAAAGCGACTATCTTCCAACCACCGAAGCTGCTGGAATACGTTTGGTTGTTCACGAACAAGATCAAGAACCTTTTCCGGATACATTCGGCTATTCGGCGCCCACCGGATTTGTTTCGAGTTTTGGATTGAAAACAGTTAGGTGTTAAAATAATGCGTTCGAATACGTGTGTTGTTTAGAAAGTGTTACAACGCTTGAACGAACCTTATGGTCACTGCTCAGACACTTTTCGACCGGAGAATTACATCTATGCTGAACACTATTCGCCGGAGGGTTGCTACCGAAATTGTTTCCAACAAATCATTCTCGAACGATGTCATTGCGGTGATCCGCGTTTCCCTCTTCCCACCGAAAACGATAAACCCTGTGATGTTCGGAATTCGAAAGAGCGACTTTGTCTAATGAATCAAACGAGTGTACTTGGCGGTTTTCATCATCTCACTCACGATTGCAAATGCGTTCAGCCATGCACGGAGAACGTGTTCGAAACCGCGTACTCGGCAGCCGCATGGCCGGCTCTAAATTTCAATATCGGAGCGGATTGTGAGACCATTTTGGATATTGAAAACGACAGCAAAGCGTGTGCTGAATACTACCGGTTAGATTTTATGCCGTAAATTCTCATATTGAAGTCGATTACAGGTTGAATACCGCGTACATTGAGATTTTCTACGAACAACTTAACTACGAAACGCTTAAAGAAACTCCCGGTTATACGGTAAATTCGGTCTTCAAGTCTCGTTAATCCAATTTCAGCTCGTAAACTTGTTTTCCGATCTCGGCGGTAACATTGGACTTTGTATTGGATTTTCGTTGATAACATTTGCCGAAGTTGTTGAGCTACTGTTTGAGATGTGTTGTTACGCCGTCAAAAAACCTCACGATTACATCATGCGACGACGCCGTCAACGCCAAAAACGTCTACAAGATGAATGTGAACTTGAATCCTATCTCAACAACACTCCTCAACATCAACACTACAAATCTGATCTTCACACGAGTCCGAAACCCTCCATACTGCATCACTACGGCGAACTGTATCGCGGCAATAAGCCCCGTTTTCGACATACCAACACCTACAAAAATGACTTCAATTCGTCCGATGTGCAATTACTTAACAGTCGAGAGTCATCCATTGACAAATGATCGTGTGGACAAAAGATGGTTTATTCATATTGACCGTTTGTCGTTCTTTCACGTAATATAAATTTGTAAGGGTAAAAATTTTCGAGAGTAAATTTTTTGGTCAAATTCGTATGATTTCTGAGCAATTGAGAGCGAATAACCGAGAGATTGGAATTGAACGGGAGGTTCGTTCGACTTTCAATGAATGAATAATTGTAATTCGTTCGTCAGATATGAAGTGCGTATAGAGAAAATAAGTTAAATGATGAAACAACAGCTCAGTGCTTATCGAACGTTTACGCGTAGATTATGATTTCGAAAGTTGGCCAAAAGGTGGAGCTGAGGAATCAGAGCGGAGTTCGAAGGAGTGAAAGATAGAAATTTTCGACTGTTTTTGAGCATTCGTAGAGCCCGTAATGGTTGGATTAGAAGCAAGAAATGACTGAAATACTGTGAAACATAATGAACTAATCGATCCTATTAAAGAGAGTGCTTGAGCAAAATGGTTAGGTCGAAATAGAAGGTCGTGTGTTCAACCAAACGCAGCTTGGAATGCACAAGTTTGCCATCAAGTTTCGTAATAGACTTGTAGAACAGTGATCTCGCCAGTCGAAAACGTTTGAGTGCTCGTATCCACCATTTTCGGTTTGTTTCCGGGCCAGTTGCCGGGCGACGAGTGTTGTTTGATTAAACGACCATTACCGTGTGGTGATGTTGTGCCACCGGCGTGTTGCGACGAATTCGAAGTGGTCGAGGATTGACGTCGAGCTGGTGGACGGTAGATATTTGATGGATAGTCAAAGTTGTGTGACGATCCGTTCGATGTGACAGTCGGGACGGCAAGATTGCCCGTTGATGGTGGTCGTGAAGGCAATGGGATCGATGCTTCCGCACACTTCTCTTCGAACAATCGTCTACAAGAGTCCGGAAGTTGTGAGTTCAATAAACGATACAGCGCCGTAACGATGCAGTGACATTCTTCGGCAGTTGCAAGCAAAATCTCGTCGCTAATTGGTCGAGTACTCCAACTGAAAAACGTTCATATCATCAAAAATGTTTAAATTCGAATACTCACTTTGGACATTGAGAAAGTTTTCGTGGTGTAACGTCACTGTTCATCAACGATTGCGGATAATAAACTCGTTGCAAGTTGATGAAACTTATGGCACGTAGTTCAGCTAATGGTTTGCTTAGTTTCTCGTGTTGAATGATCGTATGAGCAATTTGAGTGTCGAACACCCGCTTCATGATCAGGTTGTAACGATTGGCGAGCAGCGAAGATACTCGTTTCACATCGTGTATCACCTTCAACGCGTCCGACGACTCGAGCAACTCCTTCAAACCGCTTTCCATCAATACAACATCCGAATGTGCAAGATCAAAGACGGCAATTCGACTTGTACTTGCAATAATGATCATAGAAATGAACTCTTCGGCATTTGTGCCGCCGAGTTGAACGGTCTTGAAATCGAGACCGAGAAAGCGATCGTTTTGACTGTTGAGATCATTTCGAAGATTCGCCACAATATCGCAAGCAGTACGCAACGAGCTAATCAAATGCACACGGTGCAGGTTCTCTCGACTCAACGGAAAAAGTACGTTGTTGTTATCGGACGACGAATCGGCACTTGTAGTCGAACGTCCACTTTCGGACTCGCCATCTTCGGGTTTCAATTTGACCAACGAAACTTTGTTTGAGCGAATGAAGAAGATGCTGCGATTTAGTTTCAGAAATTGCAGTAGTTCTTTCGGATTGGTTGCAACTTCTTGGCGTACCGAATGCGGGAATCGTTCACAGAAACGTCGATAAAAGTTCTCCAACGGAATGGGAACATCGTCATTCTAAAAGCTAGGAATTAAAACAAAATGAAAATACTTACTGTCTCCAAAACGCCTTTCAGAAAATCAACAGCCGCTTGTTTTGCTTTCACACCAACCAACGGTTTTCCTTCGTCGTCCAATTCCACGGCTTCTTCGCTCGGCTCGGGCATATTCTTAAGACGCACTCGATCGCCATCAACAATGAAATGTTCAGTTTGTGATTGAAGAAAATCGCAGAACTCTTTCAAATGACGTCCGGACACAAGTCGAACTTCTGGAGCTGCCTGTGAGCGATGTCCCAAAAGACTTTTGATCTAAACATACCAACGAATAACAATAATAGCGAAAATCAACTGACCTGTAATTCGGGACCAAATTTCTGGAGTTTTCCTTCGAAAAATGCGACCGCTTCTCGCTCGTAGTCTCGTTGTCTGCCCATTCCCGGCATCTTCATCAAATGATTCTTTCCGTCCATTTCCCCGAATCCACGCAACATAACATGCTCGCTGTCCACGGAGAACAGTGATGGATAGGAAGCAAGAAACTCGGTAAGACCTTCTTGAGTTGTGCCAACCGCATCGCGCATCTCCTGCGTGAAACCGCGAGCACCGAACTGGCAGCTAAGATCGTGAATCGTTCGGCGACCATTCTTTTGCATAAGATGATCCATAAAAAACAATAATGCCATATTCTTGGCTTCGTCCATTGCGGAAACCGGCGACGTTTGACTTATGGCGCTTTCAGCCCGCACCTGAAACTGGGCAACAGATTGAACAGATTGATTGGAGAAGAGTGGAAAAGACGTAAAGGAGGCTGCTCGCAGCTAACGCATTTCCGTCGCTCTTTTTTCCCGACGAAAAGCAACCGGTGAGTGTGGAACCGCAAATCGATAGGCTGATCGGGCGCAACGTTGTAGTGTTGGGGAGGAGAGATGAATGGCGTTTTCTTAAGCGTGTATGTTTTGCCTCCGTCTCACACTTCGTAAGACTTTGCGCACACTCTTCTATTGTTGTTGTTTTTTTCTTCTTGTAACCCCGCCGAGTAACGTTCCAATTCAACGGTCGACTCTCGTTTCGCATACAAACGAGAGCTCACAAGAGAGAGAGCGATCATCAATGCAACTGTTGATTCAGACTCAGCTTACAAGACTAAGACAAACTTTTCACAGGGCTTACCAATTGTTGCCAATCCGAAATCATTATGCTGCTGATTAAGTAAGCGAACTAAACAAGCGAATCGAAGATCTAAAGTTTGGAAGCTACAGATGTTCACACAAAACTTGATAACCAGACCGAAAAGAACTGAACGAGTTGAAAGAGCGAAACCCAATGCTCATGGGGTTTTACATAAACCGATCATTCTGTTTAATACCATAGCCCAAAAACAACGAATTTCGTCTGCTTGTTTAAGGATTTGATAGTAAAATCGAGGCAACTTGGAATGCCGTTTTCCTTACATCGAATTTGATGAGTTTCATTAGTGACTCTGTCGAAATCTTGTTGTCAAAATTTGTTGTTATGTTGATATCTTGGAGTGTGAATTCAAATGGCTCGCAACCGTTTTGAATTCCAACCAACACGTCAGCAAGCTTATGAATATTCACCAGAAAAAAGTTCGAAGGCTTTGACGCCGTCGTTTTGGTCTCCAAAATAGCGAATGTTGGAAGACGAATAGCGGATGCTCCGAAATTACGTTTGTGACCTCTGGTGCTCAAAATTTAATGTGATCAAACATGTTCCATGCATACGTTAAGTCACTACATCACTTTTTGTCAACTCGCGATGCACGATGTTTGTGGTGCGTAATATCGCATACGACCACTTATTCACATGAGGTCATCAAAGAAGTTGCTGAAATTCTAATGACCACCATCATCTACATAAAAGATTGAAAGCAATCGCTGTACTTTGACACTCAAAACATTATTTGCATACAAATATTACAGCAACGGAGATTAAGTCCGAGATCAAAACAATAAATTGACGGAATGAAGCGAACCGAGATCACGTTCTTTTCTGTTGATTACTTGCGTCTGGGATGATAGACAATGTCGTTATTCCTGTTATCGTAGCTTAGCATGCACTGTACCGGACTAGAATGTTTTCATGCAAAGTTCAACTGTTTGTAACGTACCTGAAGAAGCAATTGCGATCGTACTTTTTGTCCCGTCGAACCGGATAATTTCGTGCAATGGGATTGAAGTAGAATAGTCGGTAAACAGTGTCGGAAGTCGGGGCTAAGTCTTCGTTTCTAAAATTTTAATATCAGAAAACATCTCAAACGTATCGTCTGGCCATTGCGTTGCCTAAGGTCATAAGACATCACTTACCCAACGTCATAGACGAACGGCGCTGGTGCAGCGGTTGTAGGGCGAACACAAAGCACGAAGGCGAGGAGCACAAATATCGAGTTTTGCAACAGCTCGAAAAATGTGGAACGACTTATGCCAAACATACTGAGCGATAGTGGGTGAACCTGAAAACATTCGACTTTAAATCTTCACTCGAGAACTCGCGTTTCGAACGACTCGTAGTCAAAGGAAATGCAAATCAGAAAGTCAAAGACGGTCGCTAGAGTTCTCGCCCACATTTCCAAAATGGCACATATTGGTATGAATTTGGAAGTTCCGCCTAAAGTTTAGCTTCTACCTTGCAGATATGATTAAAAATTTATTGGTCGACGAAATTAGCATTCAAAAGTTAAGTGCACATTTGCACTTATGCTAAAGAATTGATTTCGAATTCGAAATCAATTGGACTTGAATTCGCAAAATGGCTTCCGAGTCGAATGTACTTTCGGAATTTGAAACACGACAAAAATTCCACGACTAACCGACTGGCGGAGGAAACGTCAAGAGAGTTATATACTCGTTTGTCCAATTGAATAATCAAAATCGAGCAGCGTATCGAAGCATGAAATGTTCGACTATGGAAGCGTGGACATCACGTCAAAAACGATGTTCAAAGAGAGGTATTTCATACGAAGAGCATTTCGACTGAATCGAATTGATTTCGTACGAATAGCGAATTTGGAAACTGTACTGTCCATGCTCTAATTGAAATAACATATGTGTTATTACTCTTTTTCGTCGAATCGACTGCATCCGACAGGTTAAGCGACAAGAAGATCCGAGGGTTCGAAGTTCAAGTGACATTTTGCAACATCTGAAACCCAATGCTCACAAGACCAATGTTCTGCGCGTGTATTTGAGGGTAAACCAAGTCATCTCCAAATATAGTGACGACAATTCGAGCGACATATATACTCGTCACTTCAATCGGTGATGTTCGAGAACAAGCGCAAGTGACAGCGCGCTATTTTTAGCTTCTAAACTTAAAGACTCCCAACCAGCAACTACTGTATAATGTTTGACTTCAGGTTCAACTCACGTTATTATTTAAATCTGCAGAAACGACGCAAAATCCGAGGATCTTTGCAAAACAAATTCAAAATGCTTGTCGAATGCCAAGTAAGAGAGAGGCTCTCGTGTGTTATCGACAGTATGTAAATAGAGAAGTTTTCGAATCCTCAACCCACTCGTTTTCAATCTGAACCATTGGGGCTTGTTTGTGGTGGAATAAATGAAAGATTAATAGAACGGGAGTATGGACCAATGCGGTGGAATCCACGTTGAATTATTCAGCCAAATGACCGATAAAGTTAAACGTGTGTGAACATCCCCAAATCGACGTGTTATGCAAATTTGAAAGGAATAAAAGTGACAGGAATCGACCTTTTCATTTAGCTGCTCCCTCAACAAAAATGTTGTATGCCATTCAATACGGTGGACTAATTCATGTCATATCTTCAACGAACCATATCCACCGACCACTCATTTCATTACGTGCGCTCCAACATTTCGTAGTTCGCATCAAAAACGAAACCATCAAGTTGATGTTAACCATCGGCTATTTCGCAAATAATCCGACTATGAGTATGTTCCACGCTATTTCTAAGAGACCACGCCTTCAATTGTGCTCAACAAATCCAATCACGCCCATACGGTAGAGAGAAGGCAGTTGAAAGAACAAAGGCAGTTGTCAGCTGGGAAACATGACGTTTGAATGAACGGAGAAAACTTTTTGGAGAAAACAGCATAATCCACTTATCAGTCAACCGTTAAACGTAGTTTCCACGAAACGAAAATAAACTGCGTGGTATTCGAGATCGTAAACCAGAAAACGATTCGGCAATTCGATTATGTGACTAAACATTCAAAAGATCAATTAAAAGTTACTGTAACTTCTGTAACCCTCATGTTTTGACGTCTTCAAACAAAAACAACTTCTGCTCCAAAAACTATCAGCCGATCGTTACAAAGACTTGAACAGACTTGTTTTCGAGCCGTTCAAGAGTCTAACAATTATGAGCCTCATTTTGATGCATTGGGAATAAGTACGAAGAGCACGAACGGCATACGATTTCACTTTCTTCTCTATTCTTAGCTACAATCTTTATTCTTTATAGCTTCCTTTTTTAAATTGGCTCCACTCCCATTACTTTTAATTCTTCGTAAAACCATGGGAATCTTTATTGTCGATGTAGTGAAAATTGGAAGTGGGCGACGAAATCGGAATGAAACAAAGACCAGGACTAAATGAAAGGTCTTCCGATTGTAACGGTTCCAACAATTCGCACGATTCTCGTTCCAGAAGTTGGCACCTGAGTTCCCCTGAATCTTCCCAGACACACGACCGAACAAACCAACGACTCTACGTAATTGACGTATTGATATTATGAGAACGTTTGGCTTCATTGTTTACGTGCTGTGTATTTTCATCAGCAACAAGTTCCCATCAAACAAGCATGTAAACAATACTGTAGTCTGCAAAAGACAAAGATCATAAGCACAGGTTAATAATTGCAAATCGATTATAATCCTCACATCTATAAGCTCGAAACATGATCTCGGACAGCTCATTTTGTATCAACATGTGTGTTTTGAATGAAGGAAAACCGTAAACTGATTGATCAGATTAAAAGTTCTATGTTTATTATAGTATTAAGTCAACACATAGAAACACTTCGAAACGTCGGCCAACTCGACGGTTAACATCAATGTTTTTCAATTAAAGCGGACGATTTAAGTTGTCAGTCAAAAAAGTGAACCGACCGAGATCACTGTTAGTGTCAATTGGTCTCTGAATGCTCACTCTCGACGATCTCAAGCTTTTCACACAACCAATCCAACGAGTTTGTTGAGACGTTCGATCGCTCCAGCAAAGATGGCAACATCTCGTTCAGTTCATAATTCGGGGCTGGTGGTGAACACAAAGTTTTGTCGTCTTTTCGCGCCCTGCTGTTTTCTTGTCGTTGGTTCCGTATGAGAGAGAGCGAGCGAGGTTGTTGAATCGGCGAGATGGAGCAGAGAGATGTGGAAGAGAACTCGAAAAGCGAGCGCGTTGCTCCTCCGTTCTGCTTTTGGCTCTCCGGGACGTGTGCAGTAAAAGCATTAATGGGGAGCCTGATGGATGTGGCCTATCAGTTGTGATGCATACCGATCGTTTCAAAACGTCTACCATATCACTCGCCATTCACGACTTACAATCTTCGCAGCTTCACATCCGAACAGGTTCACCATGAAATGTGGCAGTTTTTCGCGAATAAAAACAAAAACTCCCGTCAGTTTGGTTGCCGCTTTTTTCGTTCGCTCTTTTGTTTCTCCGCCGTTTCGTATATTAACATTTGGGGGTGATGAGCGGAAGTTTCTTTTCTCATTAAACGATGGCTTCAACATTCCGTGATTTCAAGTGCTTATTAACGTTGCTGAACGTCTTAATTGTCAGTTCCATTCGGATACCCTTCATTTATTCACGTGTTGTTATCAGCGAGAACGAATAGATTGTTAGTTGAATGCCTTTAAGATGCCAATGATCTGTTGATTGTGGCAATCTCAACCTGGATGGATAATGCTCAGGAAACAAGAATGGAGAACACCGACACCGCCGACAGGGCCCCGGTTGTTGAGAAGCCACAGACCGATAGAGAGACCATCGATTCGAAGAATATTGTTGCAAATGGCACCGTCACACCCACAAATCCCAACAAAACCGGTGGCAATCGAGCGAACAAGACCGTTCAACCGAACTTCGACTTCGACTACGACGGTCCGCCGGTGATCGTAAGTAATGGAATGGCGTTGGAGTTGGTTAACAGATTCGGACTGAACAACGCGTGGGGAGCATTTTTGAAGTTAAAAGGCTATCATGCTCCCTATGACAAGAACGCTCCACAGCCGCCGGAACACGTTCAAGCACTGAAACGGTTTCGACGAAAAATTCGTGGTGTGCGCGAAATGTTCAATGCTCTTCGTGACAAGAACGAAGACACGATTCCGTTGATGAGTAAGGAATTTGTTGTGCTTTTGAAAGGAACGACGGATAGTGCCGATGTGGATGAGCCGAATAATAGTAATGGAAAGGAAACAAAAGCCGAAGAAGGTACTGTTCATTTTCATGTGATCAAAACGTTTCGTTCTTCGTTTAGATGATGCAGCAAGTGATAAGCAAGACAAAACACCAGATCCAACAACCGCCAATGGTGCTGTTCCGGCCGATCCGACGCATCCGAAACGACCGCGAAAATCGGCTCGAAAGGATACGAAAAAAGGTACGAAGCTTTGCATCGCTATTGTTTTATTTGTGGTTTCAGAACAAACGATTTCGGATGGTCGTTCAACTTTGAATAAAATTGATGAGATCGTGACGAATGTTATCGATCGTGTCATGTCCACCTCGCAATCCAGTCAACTGCCTTCCACTAGTCAGCACGTCGCCGACTCTACGCCCGCTTCCACGTCGCTTATCGATCCGAGCGGGTCAAAGCGAAAACTTTCGCCCAAACCCTCCGACTCGATCGAAATCCCATCGACTACTCTTCAAATGCAGTCCACACTACTCGACTTGAACAACGTCGATCAACTGCAGGAGTTGTATCGTCAGAATCCGGGACTACTCGGACAATTGGCGCCGACGAGTCTTCCATTGCATAGTATGCAGAGTCTGCTGAAACCGACCAATAGTGCGTTGATAAACCAGCCGTCCATTCCAACTACCCTGACATTAGCCAACAGTAATGCTGCACGCTTTCTACTTCAACAACAACACCCATCGTCGGCCTTTGTCGATCCCAGTACTGCCCAACTACTTCTACCGCCAACACCTCAACCAACGCCAGCAATGGCAGGCTTCGCTGCGCCATTCCCACTACTCGGCGGAACGGCTGCCGTAATCCGCGCACTTCAACAGCAACAGGTTTCAAACTTTGCTACCGCCGCTCAACTCGCTCACAGTTCAGCACCGTGGTCGTTGAATTCCTACGATTCGAACAACGCGATTCCCGGTACTTCTGTTCAAACAAACGAGCAACAATCCAAGAGCGTGGACAGCAAGCCGTTGAGCATCGAGATTGCGGATGAAACCAAATCGGAAAGCGATAAACCGGCCAAATTGAAAGCACCGAAAGAAAAGACGAACAACGATCAATTGAGTACCGAGTCGAAACAATCGCGAAAACCATCGAAGTCGGCATCAACCACCGGATCTGTTAACGCCAAACCTACAAGTTCACCGTCGCCACAACCATCGAAAGAGAAGAAAATATCGCCAAAGAAACAAAAAGAGTTGGAAGATAGTTTGTCCGAAGCTCGCGAACAAATCGAACAATTAGAGAGTCAGTTAAATGCCGAAAGAACGAAGTTCAGCGTACACAAACGTCGAATGGATCAACTCAGAGATAAGCTGAAAAAGAAAGACGACGAACTACAAACTGCTCGTATCGATTACGCGTGTCAGAAGACGGACAATGGTGTTTTGCGACAAAAAGTTGATGCCTTAAAGTGAGTTTATTTCTGTGAGTTTATGTATGCAACACATTTCAGAGCCGAAAACACCGCGTTGAAAGAACGATTAGGCGATAGTCCCGTTCAAGTGCCAACATCTGTTCCATCGACTTCTGCCAAACCTGCAACCACTTCAACAGCTTCCGCCGCTTCGTCCATCACCGCACGACGTCCACGCAGACGTCCGGATCGTTCGCAAGCTCCGACCGAACCGTCGGACGAAACCGAAGGCAGTCAACCGCCATCGACGGCTCCGGCACCAAGAAAACGTAGAAGAACAGCCGCGACTCCAAATGCAACAACCACGAAACCGGAAACCGATTCCGAAGCCGAGGAGCCGGAAAACGAACGAAGACAAAGCAAACGGTTATCGGCTGCACGTAGTCGTGTGTTGTACAATTGAGAAGTGTAACGTTGTCTCCTCCATGCGAATATACCTACAAATTTATCTCTTCAATGGATTAGTCCCTAAACTTGTATATAACGTTTTTTATCGTCAAATGTTAGGCGTTTACTTTCGCAAATTATCACTAGAACACTTTCGTTTCATTGTTCTTTAATTATTAGATCACTCAATGGCTGTAATCTGCGCTAATCAATAAACTAAGTCAAATACTTCATTGGTTAAAGGAAGCTTTCGATCTTCAGAGGATCGACATCCGAACGAACTTCTTCACCCAAAAACGCTTCGAACAATTAAATTTCGTTTAATACGATAAAGCAATGAATGAACCCAAAAAGAGCTCATGACGCAAATATAAAGTAAATAAATAAATATGTTAAACGCGTGGTCCAACTTAATGCACAACGGTCGTTTGGCACAAGTTTTCCAGTGTGCACAGAGAGAAGCTTAACACAAAGGCAAATTGGAATGCATTCTAATGGTTGTAGAGGAGGCCACAACTCAGTTTGACTTTTTCGAATCCTATAAACTCACAAGCTCAAAATTGATGCAAACTCAACGGCACTCACCTTCTTGCCCTTACTGTAGTTCTTTTTCTTCGGCTGTGTGTCTTGTGAAGTGGAACGAGAGGTCCAACGAGAAAAGTGAAATCGAGCGAACTGATAGATCAGATATAATTGAACGGCCAACAAGAAGAACAAAGCGTTTAGCCTTCAAACATGTTCACGTACAATCCCTTCGAATCCGATTACTCACCTGATCATGTGCGTGTTGAAGTTGCCGCTTTGCAAGTTGATGTACGGTGTTTCCAACGAGCGCAATCCATACCACAAGACCAGAACCGATATGACCATGCTGGACAGACGTACAATGATGAATGCTAGATTCCAAATGCGGAACGAACGGCCAGCGTTCGGGTTTCGACTTGAGAAATAGAAAATTCGACTGCCGTGAAGAATTGCCAACGAAAGATACTCAATGGCTAGTAATACAAGAGCTAAACGGGTGAAGCTAAAACACGAGATTACTGATTGATTTGAGTTCAACTCACTTTGCGAAATAAGCGATGGTAATAAAACCGAGGAAAAGGACCGAATAAACGGTTCGTTCACGGATTTCGTCTCGTTTCAATTTTTGAAAGTAGAACTCAGGGAACTGATGAAGCCAATAGGATATCTAAACAAATGATTTTTTAAGAAAAAAGTCGAAAAACTCGAAACCTGAAATATGAAAAACAGCTTGTAATTAAGTGGTACGTAGCGATGAGCTTCGGGATAACCGGACCACAACAAAGAAAAGTCTTTTTGAACGCCCAGTTCGTGTAGAATGTAAAGGGCATGTCCGAGCGAATAGATGGCAAAAGGTGCCAACTGCGAGCTTTCACTGAAACGCGTCAATCGTGATCGGCTCATGTGCAATCGTCGTTGGATTTTGTCGATAATAAACTCTTGAACAATGCAATGAACGGTTATCCAAACGATCGTGTAAAAGAAGAGCGCGCCGAGATCGCGAACTCCACTACGATACAAAACTTGAGGAGCTAAACAACCGAAAGTCAAAACACAAACAAAACCGGTCAACTTACCTGAGTCGTTGGTTTGTTGGAAGGTTGTGTTGTATTGCGGCACCACCAAAAGCTGTGAGAACGGTAGTGTGACTTGGAACATGAATCCGAGCACAATGACCATCAGAATACAAGACATGATGTCGCCATGATTCGTGATTACGAACTCGTGCGAGAAATACGGTGGTGGGTTCTTTTTACCACGAACCGCTCCGACTCTACGCGACTCGACGCCCATCGTAACTAAAAGGACAAGGCTTGAATGTACACGTGATGTTCGATCATAAAACACGAAAATCTCCGTGAAATCAAGACCATAAAATACTCGTGAATTTCCGCCTTCCGCAAGAGAAAATACACGTCAACATGCAGCAACAAGCCAACTCGTCGAATGGCCACGTTTGCAGTTCGATTATGATTAAGCGAAATTGGGGAGTTTGAAAATCGCTTTCTAGTCCAAATCTAAACGTTGAAATTAAAATTTTCCAATTCAAATTCTTGAATTAGAAAACATCACGACCGTAGGCTTCAAAGATTGTAGC
Source organism: Aphelenchoides besseyi (assembly GCA_024699855.1). NCBI lineage: Eukaryota > Metazoa > Nematoda > Chromadorea > Rhabditida > Aphelenchoididae > Aphelenchoides > Aphelenchoides besseyi. The sequence goes on from JAMPIQ010000002.1 coordinate 17,473,549, forward strand.
CGCTCAAGTCTTCTTCACTCGCTAAAAACATGCGTTTTAAGTGCTCGCAAGAGAACAAAAGCGAAAGTCTTGTTTCTTACCATCGAGTTAGTCGAAATACCAAAAAACGTTTGTTGATGAAAACCCGTGAACTACAAGAAAACGTGGAAACCATTCGCTGTGAACAATCGAACGGAAGCCCCGATCAGAAGTTCAAGCCACTTGTTTAACCTTCAACTCTCGATTGTCGCATTAAACTACACCAAAAACTTGACGCGTTGGCGTTTTGCTGTACAATTAAGAGCAACTAAGAAAGCAACGTCTTCACAATCCACCAAACCAACGAATTCGATTGAGCTTCACAAGAATCGTTCCAACCACCGCAACTCTACGGTCACGCAAATTCAACGAAATTGGCGCATCAAAAAAACCTCCAACACTGCAAACACAACACCGAGTCGACCTCTCTCCCGCGTTGTTCGCTTGGCGAACATTTTCTCCTATCTCGCCACGACTTTTGTGGGATTTTAAGGCGAAATTTTGCTCGCCGTTGTAGCGTCCCGACGCACATGGAGAGCTTCCGCCGCGGAGACGATGATGTTGTTTTTGGAGTGTGAATGTGGAGGAACACTCACTTAATTGCGTGCCCACTCACGTCGACGATATATGGCCCCTCGACTCCGACGATTCATCGTTGTTGTGATGGGACTGTTGTGTCAAAAGTTCGAAGTCTGCACAAAATTCCCGCCATCAAACCCACCTTCGAAACTTTCGTCTAATTCATCAAAAGCATCTTCTGATCGAAATGTTTTTCAGGTTTTGAGCAAAAACGTTTTTTCGTGGCTTCGAACTTCTCCATCTATTCGCTCGCTTCAACCAATTCGTTTATCGATAAACAGTTGTTTTCGGCGATTGGAACTTTCGAACTCCTCGCGACGTTGTTGGACAGAAATTTGCATTCAAGTGGCTTCCGAGCTAATTTCAGAACGCGAATTCTTTCACTGATTAGAATCCTTGTTTCGCGTAAATTTCGGGTCTTGATACCACGAGAAGCGTTTCCGATTAATCCCTCGACTTTCAGTTGTCAGTGTTACAAACGTCAAGTTGAGCGATGAACAGAGTCAAGGACCAAGTTGCAGATGAAAAGTTGAACGCTAATGGTAAGTTACTTCTTTATCGATTGCTTTTATTCCGCCGTGATTTTCAGATGTTGGTCGTCAGTTTTTGGCTCAATATTACAATGCGATGGCACTAAACATCGACGACGTAGCTCGCAATCTCTATTCCGACTCGTCGATTGTGAAACGTTTCGGCAACGCGCCGGTCAGTGGTTTGGAGGTTGGTGTCCGTGTTTTCGCTTCTTTTTGCATTGTGATTTCAGAACATTCGTACCGAACTTGCTCAGCATCATATGAACAACAAGTTCAAGGTGCGAATCATGAACACCATCTGCTTGAACTCGCTGGAGAACAGCATCATTATGCAAGTGGCCGGCGAGTATATTCAGGAAGAAAACGATCCACGTGCGTTCATTCAAAACGTGGTTTTGGCGTCGCAGGGCCCGCGTAAATACTACATTCATAGCGATATGATTGAGTGGTTAGACGAGTTGTATCCGAATGTTGAGATCAAGAAAATCGAGACCCATAAACAACCGCAATTCAATGGCCATTCAACGCCCAATAAACCCGAACAGCCAATTGAAACGTTCAACAACAAACCGGAACCACCGCATCCTCACGTGCATCAACAACCCGAATCGAATGTTGTTCATCAGAACGGTCAATTGAACGCTCAACCATCGCTTGTACAACCGCTTACCACCGTTCAACAATCGCGTCCCGCCGAAGTATCGCCGCCTAAAGAACGGTCGTTGACTCCGAACGATGTGGATAAGTTTGCGCAACTGAATACTCAAACATCCGTCCAATCGTTCTCAAATGCTAACTCGAAGGAGCGCGAACCTTCAACAGTTAACACTCAACAAAACTCTAAACCGGCTGATGCGAATCCCGTTGCTGCAACACCGCAAGACACCGGTCCACCAACATGGGCGAAATTGGTTAGTGGAAAGATCAAAAGCAACGGTCTTCCGCCACCCACTCAACCGCCTGTGGATCCATCCGCTCAACAAATGAACATCAACTATAGTGGCAAGTTCAACAAAGACTCTGCACACGGCAACCATCAAACCTACGGCAACAAGGATGGCAACTACAATCGCGATCGTAGTGGCAACTTCAACAAAGATACCCAAAATTGTAGGTTTTTTTCGTTCTTCCACAACAACGTGCGTTTAGATCGTTCTCGTCGTCCGGTTGGACCACCACACGATCGGCCGCAATATCGTCGTGACTATGACAACAATCAATCACAAGGCGGCGGCTACAAACCTTTCAACGGCAATAACAACGGTGAACGTTCGTTCGTGCGCAAGAATCTGAATGGAGCCGGTGGCAATAACGGCGGTGCGCCGCCGCGTCGCGACTTCAACGTCGGCCGTCGCAACGCTCCTCGTCAACGCATCGAGCCGACTAACGACAACCAATGAAAACGATCTTCAATGGTCCACCTCTGATTCTCGTTCACTCGCTCTTCTTCCTCTCTTTTTTACCATTTTAACACCGAACTCACATCCCGTTCTGTTTCAACAACTTTTCCCTCTAAATCGCCGAACTTCTCGTTTCAAGTCGTCGGGTGCACGGCTTTTGTTTCCACAGAAAACTTCTTGATTAGTTTCCAACAATTTTGCGGAAGGAATGATCTTGTTTGCCACTTATTTATCGTGAAATAAACTGTTAAAGTTCTGTTAACCAATCAACATAAAGTTCATGGCCCCGATGAAGAAGTTCGAGAAACTTTTGTTCATCACCTTTGAGTCTCTTTCACGTTGCCAACTCCGTTTATTCGGCCGCCTATCGGCTTCGGAAGTTGAGGTCCAAAAGAAACGATACCGCAAAGCAATTACGAGTCGAGAATTCACAAAGGCGTTGAAATGGCGATTCGCGTGAAATCATGCGTATCATCGGTCTGCCTTCTGTTCTGCAACTGATGTTCAAATGCCTCGCAGCGAAAGGTGCCGCCGATTTCAGCTCAATTGCCGACATCCCGTTTCCGTGAAATCGACTGTCAAAAAGCACTCCATCTTATGACTTCGAACATGTGAAAAGCAAAGAACTTATCACAAATCGAGACCATCTCCGTGCTCCGCTTCTATAAAAAAAGGTATTGCTGCCAAAAACAATCAATTGACTTTTGACTGACGATGAATGGCAAACTAACGAGAAACAATTTTGCTACCAATAACTTCGAAATTAGACTTAAAGCATCAAAAGTCGGGGGTCATAGTTTCGGAGACTCGTTCGCAGTTGCAATTTGGAACACGGAAATTCGACCAACCACGTTGTTTTCGGCTGCGTTGGATTACGTCGCGGTAAATTAGTGCTCACTTGTTCGACGATTCCGTGCAACCAACAGTAGTGAACGTGTTTCCGTAAGCTCTGCAATCTTCAAGAAATTTGAGTTATAAAGGTCATTTCGATCTTAAGATTCGTACTTTATGTTCTTTGGTTGAGAACAACGATATGTTAGACTGTTCATTATAAAATTCTATGTTTGTTGGATTGTGTTTTTGAAGTGCTAGAATCCTTTTTTTCGTTGATAGGTAGCTTCTCCATTCTCTTTCATCAACCCACAGAGAATATTGGATCAAGAGAAGTGAACGGCATCAACAAACAAATTCGTATCGTACGACAAAATTACCTTACGGCTTGAATGCCGTTAGCCGCCGCAAAATACGAATCCGGAAAACAAAAAGTGGCGATGCAGACTCTTGAGACCGTTGAGTAGTGTGGCTAAAGCGAAGAGCCGTGTGTTGTGAACAACTTCGCCCAATTCACTCCACGAAATGCACGCTTATCGTACGGTATTGTTCGTTCAAGAGACAGAGAAGGTCGACAAACATCAACCAATGGTTGATGTTGTCGGCTGCTCCGCCTTCTCAGCTTTTGGACTGCACATCCACGCCCTTTCCTTTTACCATACGCGCATATGCTCACTGTGGGCGGATTATGAGTACAAGAATCAAACAGCCATTTATCTTCCACTTTACGCACTTCGTTTCAACTTCATACCCTCACGACCTTCGCATTTTCGAACCGTAACTTATGAGTTCGAGAGTTTTGGCGTTAACCGAACACCGTTTCTCTACTTATTCAATTGATATCGTTTAGGGATTTCAATCTGTTGGTTCATCGCTTACACTAGCACTATGTCTGTTCCCTCAAGTAAGTTTGCATTAGCAAATGTCATCTGATCGCGAGTTTATATCTTCCTCAAAAACACATTCTGAAATATCTTGTTTAATCCAAACAGCATTTGTACAAAAACAAAGATTTCGCGTTCTTAACATCGAAAATTTTCTTTCAAGTGACTTCCCTTCAAAAGGTCATTTGTCAAAGTTTTTGTTTAATTGTAACTGTCGGCCATTTCTTCGCGAAGAATCTCGTTGAAAGTTGCGTAAGAGACAGTATACGGTCATTCGAAAATTTGTTGGCTAAACGACCCGTATATTAAACTTCTCACACGTTGGGACTTTTGGATCATATAAAAGTGCCTAGGGCTTTAATTAAAACTAAAATAAAGTTGGAAAGCAAAAGTTCAAATGTTAAACTTTAGGTCGTATTCTGTTAGATGTTCCCTGTCGTGTTTGTCAAGACCATTCGTCCGGCAAACACTACGGAATCTACAGGTGATGAAGTAAACCACATAAGTTTACGTTTCCGATTTTAGTTGCGATGGCTGCAGTGGCTTTTTCAAGCGTTCGGTACGTCGCAACCGCAACTACGTCTGCAAGAATCGTGGTGGACAAGAGGAAGATCGTTGTGTTGTTGATAAGACGCATAGGAATCAATGTCGAGCTTGTCGTCTAAGGAAATGCATTGAGATCGGAATGAACAAAGAAGCCGTTCAACACGAACGAGGTCCACGCTCGAGTACATTAAAGAAGATGGCCCTTATCAATAGTATTCAATCATATTCCTCGACATTAAACTCATCGAACTCGCCAAGTCCGCAGTTACCGTCCGAAGTTTGTCGCCGCTCTAACAGTCGAAATTCGCTGTTCAACAAACGAACCTCCATCCAGTCGACGCTTAATCTGCCGACAAGCCGATCATTTGGCTCATTACCGATTTTTCCGAAATTGACCTCAACATTTGTGAGCACATCGAATGTAAGTTAACGGGTTGATTTTGATTGCTGGCATTCGTAACGAGTGACTGACCTGATTTTTTTTTGAAATCTCAACAAAAAACTCTTCTTGATCTGACTCGTGTATGCGCCGCCATACGGCGAAGCACATACGGTAAACAACATTTAACAAATGAAGGTCGTGGTAGTCGGGTGGGTTTCACGCTCAATCGGATAAAGTAGGCCGTTTTGACCTGAAGTATATCGCATGAGATCTCTAAGTGGACGGAGTGTCGAAGCGAGGGTAGAGGACTTTTTGGCGGGTAGCCGATTTAAACGACCATATTGACACTACCGGTTCACACACACACATAACAAACAAAATGTAGTACAATAGGAATATTTCAGACAAAACAGCAGAACACGGTCGAGAGTACAATGATCCGTTTACTTGGCTGGGCACGTTCGTTTCTGAGCTTCTTTCCGATCTTGTCCCAAGAAGATCAGGTAAGAGATGAAATGCACTTGTGTTTGGGTGTAACAAATTTCCGATCGGCATACGTTTGTTCCTCCAATTAATGTGTTAATGGGATAATCGGTTTCTCGAATCGGCCGCAAAGCGGATGGTTATAAAGTTTGTTTGATGTTGTCGAAGATGAACTCATGTGTATCCGACAACCTTAAGTACCCGCACAATCTGGGCGGCCGAGTCGAGTTTTGCCGAACCTATGAATAGCGAAGTGGGATCGGAAAGCGATTTGCCAAAAACTAATTCGCCGTAATTTACATCGTTTCCTGTTCATAACTTGCCGCCGATTACTCTTCTCACCATTGACTTTAATCCTCTGCGCTTCAATATTGATCCGCACATTGGACGTTAACGTGAGAGTGCAAAAGCCGACAGTTGATCTCGACGCGGGATTTAGAGGCGGCAGTTTGAGGCAGCGGATTTTCGTTGCGAATCGTGCAACCGACTTCAAATCCTTCTGTCGTCTATTGCACCATCGAAAAAATCGAATTGAAAAGTTTGAGAATCGATTCCATTTGATGGCCCACTTTGTGCGATGATCTCACAAAACGATTGCAACTTTGTCGAATGAACAAGCGCAGTTCGAGAGCTAATTAATTGCATTAGAGAAGGGAGGTCGAAGCTCGAAAACATCTGTTCACGACTCTTTTGAAGTGGTGGACAATACACCGTACATTGGACTAAGCGGCTGTTTACGGTGCCGTCGATGGAAGAGCCGCTAAGTCGATTGCGCACTATTTGCACGCCTATATTGACCCTCAAACGGACAAATGTGTTTCGCAGCAGCATATGGCGCAAACACGAGTAATCCCGAAGTGGAAGATCCTCAACAAATGAACATGGCATATTAAATATGGACTGAGGGGTGTCGGACGCATTAAATTTTATTCTCATGGCATTTTACGCACCCAAATTATGATTAATTCAAACGATAAAAGTTCCTTCAAGACATTCAAAGAACAGATTCAATCATTCTGACTTCAGGTGGCGTCCGTGTCTCATACTCTTGGAAGACTGTTCTTTTTATCGGCAGTCGAGGACAATCTTCTTCAGCCTCAAAACCTACAGCAAATCGAAGACGCGATGCTTCGAACAAAACTGCAAAATCTGCTCAACCAGTTAAAGGAACTCAAATTGGATTCAAGCGAGTTTATGATGTTAAGAAACATTGTTATCTTGAAAGGTTGGTCACCATCGAATTGCTTCAAATAGTCATTGTTTCAGAAAAACTACCACAAATTGTCCCGAACATTCAATTCCACCTTGTTCAACATCACTTCGCTCACTATCCGTTACAACCAATGCGAATGCTTCAGTCCATTTTCGTTATCGACACGTTGAACTCGTTGAACAACAACCTTCTACTTCAAGCTCTAAAATTGACTCTACACTCTTCAACTGCAACATCAACGTCGAGTAATCGATCGGACGAAATGAATGAGGAAGCGCTTCAATCAACAAGTCCCGAAGCAATGTCGATGATCACAACAAACGACTTTCCATCCTCGAATTTCGATTTGAACAGTTCAGATAGTGAGATGGACGAGTCAGAACAAAACGAGCAATCCGAAACGATAACCCTAGAACACTTGTTTCCAACTTCCGAGAAATCAAAACGTAAATCCAAACCCATTGCTTTTTCGGTTTCTGCACTTACTGGCCAAGACGAATTGGATTAATCGCCCACTTCTCATTCACATACAGTTCGTAGCTCTTCTTGACTTCAAACTTTCATCGCAAATTCTTCACCATCCCATTTATTTCCTTTCGTGACTTTGTATTCCGTAAAATTCTCCAAACCATAAACGATTTAGTTCGATCGCAATCTCTCAATTCATCGTCGTTCATCTCCTACTGTCCTAATTGAGTTTGCGCAATTGCATCGAAATTGAACGTCGTGACCTCACGCATCGTTGCAATTTGCGTGCCCAATTACCATCCCGACCGGAAGCAGCGGGAAACTCAAATGTTAACACCTGGACGAAAGTGTTGTATTCGCAGGAAAACATTTAAACTCGAATGTTTGTTCTTCAATCATAACCAAACGATACTTCTTCGATAATTGACCTTGATTTCCTGACTACAAGGTTTGCGTTCGAAAAGAAGACAATTCAAATCATTCGCACACACACAACCACAACAAACTTTGTACTCGATTTATGCGTTCGAAGAGCTCGATTATAGAAAGAGAGGAGATTAAAGACATTCAAAACGTTCGATAATAAGGTTCCCGTACTTTGTCCACCATTTTTGATGCGGTTCGCGCCACGTTACGTAGCTGTTCGATTTCGTACTTCCAACCCGTCCAATAGTCGTCGACCATGTAGGGTAGATTGTGCTTCTCGCAAAACTCTCGAACCAGTGGCACCACCTGCAATGGCGTGTTTTTGTTTTGCTTACGAATTGCCGTCTGCTCTCACTTTACACAAATTGTTGCGAGGCATCGTCGGAAACAAGTGATGTTCGATTTGATAGTTAAGTCCTCCCCAAAGCCAATCGATAAAATGAAATTGATCCGAACGCATGTTACGAGTTGTGTACACTTGAAGGCATGGATAGTTTTCGATAATTGACGCGTTGTCTAAACAATTCATCCATTATAACACTTATCGCACAGTCTAGTTTGTAGTGTTGGCCGTGAAACTCACATGGAAATTTGTCGGTGGAATAGTGATTGAAAGTCACAACGTGCGCCAGAAGAAACCCACCGAAAAGTTGTGACGTGAAGAAATAAATCATGGCTGTCTGAAGGAACGTTTCGTTACTTCGAACAAAGTTGCATTTTGCACGAACCTGAAGGTCGGGTAGATAGGATAGTTGCGTGAAGACGAGAAGCCAATGTATCAAAAGAATTAGTTGTTCGAACCGTGCACGTCGTCGATGAATCTAAAAGGAATGTTTGTTCTGCAAATCAAAATGTCAATTACATCATAGAAGTTGGTATTCATTGTCGAAACGAATTGAATCGACTGTAATAACCAACTCAATCGCAACAAAGGCATCGAAAATGTCCAATAGAGATGTTGATAGGGTAACATTTGAAGAACCCACGATGAAGCGTCAAGTAGCTGGAATCGTAATTAAAACTCTACATTTCACTAAATTTACCTTCAAATCAGAAATCACTGTTGCAAAGAAGGGCATCAAATCCAAATCGCCATCTCGACCAACGACATTTGTAGCAGCGTGATGAATGTTGTGTTGATTCTTCCAACCACCGGATGAGAATCCTTGTAGTAGGTTGCCGACAATCAACGACATAAAATCGTTGAAATTGTGATTCTAAACTTCTAATTATTGACTTTATATTAATTCACTTAATCACCTTGAAATGCTGATGGTGACAGTACTCGTGAATCATCCAACCTAACTGTTGCCAAGCCAATCCCATCACTAAGGCCGAAGCAATGTAATACGTGTAGTACTGTAAAAGCAAAGCGATTCCGATTAAAAGCAAGGATTCCGTGAACTTTCGAGCAAAGAACAGGTGTGATCCGTTTAGCAGACCCATTGTACGAACACGAATACGCAGTTTATCGAAATCGTCGGTCACTTGTTTCGCCTTTTCCTCGCTCATTTCCCATTTTCCCATGTTCACATCGTACATTTCGGACCAAGTCGGATCTTTGTGATCGAATTTCGGCTCGACGTTCGGTTGCTTCTTGTATTGTTCCTGCAATGTTCTGTACGCTTCTTTAGAGCCGACATGAAACGTATGAAAGGCGGTTGTAGCGTCTTTGTTTTTGTACGCAGTCAATGCATTACCACCGGGATGCCAGCGAAGAAACTTTTCGTCAATCAACAACCAATGACCACCAATTTTAATGTAGAAATCTTCATGCTCATCGGTCTCGCGGATAACCATTTCGAAAACCGCAAGTTTGATCCGATGTTCGTAGCTGAAAATTGAAACTTAACGGTTCGAATATTAGTACACGAGTCGAAAGCTCAACGGTCTACAAACTCTTAATCGTTTATTGCAAACTAAGGTACAAGAACATTCCAGAGATGTGGAAATGCAAAAAGAAAAACGGAACACGTAAAAACATTTCAAATGAAAAACGATTGTTCTTGAGTTGTGCGGGAATTGGCAGTATGAAGCTTTTGAAAAGTGGACGAAAAGAACAGCAACAATGATAACCTTTTTGAATGGGAACGTTCGTTTCCCAAAAAACACAACGTTTAGCACTTAGCAATGGGATTGGCAGGAACAAAAATACGATAAATCAAACACTAAACATCTTCTAGCAAAGTTTCGTTAGTATGAATCCGTCGTGTGGCTTAAGAACCGATCTGTCGGTCTTCACACCGAAACAGCAAAACCGAAAACGGTTTCCCCTACCGAGTTTTGCGCGGTGTTCGTCTTTTTATCGGCAAAAGTGGACGACGAGACGGTCGCCGAATGGGGCAGCAGGTTGTTGGTGTTCGCGAGAGTAAAACGCACAATACGAGAGCACCTTCACGTTCGCGTCAAGAAGCGGATTGGCCGGTCGGAGCGATTAGTTCGATGATTAACAAACGGATTTAGCGAACGAAAATTCAAAAGTGAAATAAAGTTCCGTGGTTTGTGAATGTACAAAGAATGAAGGTTGGAGGGAATTGGCTTAATAATCCGAAGATGTAATCAATTCGAGAAAAATCGCCACTAAACCACGTTGTTCGCTTTGGCTTCCACACTACCATCACCCGATTTGTTGGTTTCCTTTCTTTTCTTAACATTCGCTATGGACGAACGGATTGGAAAGGCCGACCTGCCGAATTTGGTGATATGACTAAAACGCGGAAAATTCAATTCCGACGATTTTTCGTTTAGTCGTCGAACGTAAATTTCCTTTATCGTTGGTCGGTTACGCTTCAATAGGTCTTCCACAATTGGAACGTCTAAAACAAACGATAAAAACGTTTGACACCAAAATCCACAACTTACAGTGCTTCTCCTGATTCACATTAACGAAAATATATCGCAACTCTAAACGAAAACATTAATTGTAATATACGCTTGTAGAGGTTACCATTTAACATGGCACAAACTTTTCTCAATGAGCTCATGATCGCACGAATCGTCCTCGGTTGACACAACGCTTCGATATAAATGGATCGTACGTGTATAAGACCCACTTTTATTAGAAGACTCAGACCTGAAAAGAAATTGGCTTCGAAGTTATTTGAGCAGATGTTTACCGTCGATCTTTCGAAACAACCGATGTCGACACCGATAGCTAGCAATGTAACAGGGCTCTCGACTTAAACAGTATTTACTTCCGTTGATCTTGATGTTGATTGCTCGCATCTCGTCAAAGTAGTGCTTAACCCAAGTGTAATGTGGTTCGTTTAACATCTGAAAAGTCAAATGAAATCAATCGAAAATCACTCGCCTACCGCGATCTTCACGATCTCTTTGTACGATAAGCCGTCCAACATAATTTTTCGCGAGTACGGGGTCCTGAAACCTGATTTCAAAAAGTTCGTTAGTTTACTTACAATTCGGTTAGTGCCGGAGTTGATTCGTTCGTGGTTTTGAGCTGTTGGTTCGTCGGTTTGACAGCTCGTTTCTTGCTCATTATGCTGACGACTAAAATTTCAGAATTTAAATTCAACGTTTATTCACGTATTTCGAGTTCGAATGAAAAGTAGGTGGTTGATTGAAAATGAAGCTCGAAAGAAAAAAACAGCTTTTTCCTATTTAATCCCCCTCCATCCGACCGCTTGCTCAAATTTTTCCCATTCTAATTTGCTCGCGTTTAATTTTTCGTTGGTCGTGAGCGTTGGGGTAATCATCGTTCAGTCCTCGATTCGTATCTACTTGAATTTATGTGGCGCTCTCGACATCGTGATCAATACCCGTTTGAGGCAATTATTTCAGACATTGCGAGTTTAAATCCGCCAAAATAAAAGATTTAATGAATACGTTTTTCTTAACAAACCAAAAAATTCCCCTCAATCGATCCGCTACCGCCACTTGTGTCGCATTTCTGCTTAAAGTAACGCCACCAACCCACACCGATCCACGCCAATCCACGATTAGTCTTCGACAGAGATGTGGCTTTGGTGACACAGCCGGTTGTAAGTTGCAATTGTGCGATGGAGAAGCGTTCGATTTGCAAGTCAAAAAAATTGAGCGAGCGGTCGGATGGAGGGTTAAATAGGAAAGATCCAAAAAAAATTTACAAACGAAACAACATCGATTATTAATGATCTTTTTTCCATTTCATTAGAACTCGTGCTATGACCGCAACGCAGTTTCGGAGCATCGATTATTCGATCGAACTCGAAATGCCAGTCGATGAATTTTAGATCGGAAAATTTTTTCGCTAAACATATCGTCCACTGGGTGAGATTATTACGTTCAATTTGCTGCCCATTTTTGGTTGATTAATTTCTCTTTGGTGCCATTCAAAATGGAGTCCGAGGAGTCTTTCGATTATCTGTTCAAGATTGTACTAATTGGTGAGCAGACCACAAATCCATTTGTATCTCGAACATTTAGGTGATATTGGAATTGGAAAGACGTGTGTCGTTCAGGTATGTTCATTTTGATTAGCGAATCGATAAACCTTCTTCAGCGCTTCAAAAACGGGACTTTTATCGAAAAGCAAGGAACGACCATTGGAGTCGATTTTACGATGAAGACGGTGATCATTGATGGGAAACGAATTAAACTGCAGGTTAGCGAGTAGATTAGATTTTCGTCTTAGTTTCCCGTAGATCTGGGATACCGGTGGGCAGGAACGTTTTCGGACTATCACTCAATCGTACTATCGCTCGGCCAACGGTATCATTTTATGCTACGACATCACTTGTCGTCAATCGTTTGATGCGCTTCATCGTTGGATCGAAGATGTTTCGAAGTTTGCGGTTCCGAATGTGGCAAAAATTTTGATTGGTTAGTCACTTCTTTTCCGACTTTCATTACCCGAATCTTCAGGCACAAAAGAAGATCTAACGGATCAGCGCGTTGTGGATGCTGACGATGGAATGAACTTGTGCAGAAGTCACAACATGATCGATTTCATGGAAGTTAGTTCCAAAAACAACGTCAATGTCGACGCTGTGTTCACGAAGTTGGCATCGCAGTTAAAAGCTCAATACGATGTTGGGAACTTGGTCGACAACAATTTCGATAGTTTTCGTCTCAATTACGACGACACTACAGTTATACCTCGAAAATATCTCGGAAATTGTTGTGGTTTCATTAGCTGAGCTTTCTTTTTTGGTTCGATACAAAAATTCCCATTCTAGTGCCGAGTGTACAAATCGTCGTTTTTACATACTTTGAATGTTTGTAACTTCAATTTCTTTTCCGATTGCTCTCAAGTTGCCAAATTAGAATACATTTATTCATCTCATATTTACATTAGCATTGTCTCAACAAATGAAACAATTTCGATTAGCAGTCGTCGTACCCACCAAACAAAGTTGAAAAGTGAATGTCGTAGTTGATTAGGTTATGCGACTAAACGCTTCAATTAGTATCCTCACTTATTCGATGCTTACCCGAGAAAAATGAACCAGTACCAAATGTTGAAGATCACGAAACAGAACGGAAATAAAACCGATGAAGCTTTGTCGATCTTCATTGCTGTCCATTGCGGACATTGAATACAAAGCCAAGAGCAATTGCATCTAAAACGCTACGAGTTGATATTAAGTAGATGCCCAGACTAACTGTATGGATTCTGGCACCTCTTTTCGTGTCAGATAGCCAACAATGGCAAGTTCGATCAATGAAGCAAAAATGAAACCCATAGCCTAGAAATTTAGTTGTTACGTTCAATTAACTATATGTACCATTAGAATCATGACATCAATCGCTTTTACATCACTTGTTTTTGGCAGATTATTTACAACGGACCCGAATTGATAAGTCAATGAAAGTAGCTAGAATCAAGATAACTAAGAAGCGTGTATCACAAGCTCACTTACCGAGTTAACGCCAATTGTCGTTCTTGAAGGCGTGTTTTTGGGACCCAAATAAAATGAGATCCAAGACATGAAGACAGAAATATAGGCGGGAATATAGACCTTAAAAGCAAACATTAAAATTTAATCAAATTTCGAGTCCAACTTGAAGAATATAGAAACCATATAAACGTTGGAATGTGAAGGTTGCAATCAATTCATTCCACAGTCCCGGTGGATATATCTGAACTCGCAGTCAAGACCGTCACGCACACACATCAACTTACCCTTCTCACTGACGATGCTTTGAAGTCAACAAGTATGTAGTCGGGAAGCGTGATGTTTTCTTTTAAAATGGTAATTGGCGTTGCTGTCCATTCCATTTGCACTTCTTCGTAGTTATGACTAAACGATTCGTAGTAGAGCATGCAACGTTGTTGATCGATAGGAAAGGTCCGCAAAGTCGAAGCACATGGACCGGTGAGTTTAATACTAAAACGAACGATTTTATCCCTTCTATCACCGAGTCATTACGAACCGATAGTTGTGCCAAACGGAACCATTGGCGTAGATCTGAAGGAAGATGTTGCTAAACGGTGATTTGTGAACGGTAGCCGCTTTCGAGTTAACGAAACAAGCAAGTGGATTCCAAATCTTCTTCAAAACCTTTCCACCATCAACCGAAATGTTACTGGAAAACGAGCTTAACAACTCATCTAGGCGACCTACTGTTTGCATGGATTAAGATGTTGAAAAACGAGAGCCGGATCGTTCCACATTTCTGTAACATATAAGTCAAGTTCGAATTCGCTCGTGATTTCGATGATTTTTGAAACTTCTTGAATCCAAATCTAAACCATGAAAACTTATACACGACAGTGTTTCAGCGTTCAAAAACCTCGACATCCACTTTCACATGACCACCGCCAGGAATCTTGTGTTTGTCATATCCTTGTAGCAACTTTTCGATTATTACCGCGTCATCTGCACACTCATTGGAGGCCAATTCGGTTGATCGCGACACGGCGACATTTCGACCAATACGCAATTCGGAGCCAATTTCCTCTTCACTAAACCACAGAGGGACCATAAGTTTTCAGACAATCGAACTCACCTCATGTTTAGTTTGACACCATACTTCGTGACAAAACCCCTCGCTACATTCAAAATCAAAAAACACACCAACAACGAGCTTATATATAACATAACGTTATTTTATTGTGTAGAATCGAAATGAGCATTCCGTGAGCATTGTCCGAAATTTCGACCGCAAAATATCTGCAAACTTCAACGTTAACGCCCAAAGAACATACGATACTTGTGAAAAAGGCAAAATCGCGGAATCCGAACCAAAACAATGCCGACTTTCCGGTTGGCACTATCGACATCAAAACGCATGAACAGCCCTCACAAAAATCCTATTGGACTGAAACCGCAATTCTCTCTTTCTTTACGCCGATGCTCGCCCCTTGTTTCGTTGTTATCGGCCTGGGAATACGCTCATATATGAATGTTTTGTCGTGCCTTCAAGACCCTTTCTTCCGGGTGCTAACATGCGACGATTCACCTCTTCGTGCGCATTCGAATGACCACCAATTACACATCACAACTTGGATTTGCATCTTCAACATGATTGCGCCGCCTTCAATTCTACGATGCCATTGAAGTAAACGAATAAAAACAACTTGTTATGCGCACTCAACCAGCGACTGTGTTTGAAGGCTTCGGGCCCAGATTTTTACCCACGTTACTTCTGTTCTGCAGCGTCTTCTTCATCGCTGTCATTTGTTCCAGTGGTGCGAAAAGTCGACAGAAATCCTTTTACTTTCGTCTCCCCGCTTTCCACGAAGTTTAAACATCCGCCGAGACTTTTGGTCGGCAGCTCGTTTTCGGCCAACAAACAGAAATGCCGTTAAACAAAAGAATGTTCCTTCGTTTTTGTGGAACTCGTCAATTGTGTTGAGTCTCGCTCGCACGCTCCAACGATTAATATCGATGCAAATAGCTAAATTAGAAGTGAAATTAACATCTTTCATCGCGTGTTTATTGCTTGACATTAATCGAAACAAATGGTCATGAATTTGATTATTAATCATGTTCTCTGTTCTCTAAGACTTCGTTGCGCTCTGTGGTTCTGCGGATAAACGATTCTCCAACAGTAGAGTTGTGGACGCTCGTTCCACCGATCGACCTCCAAACACAAGTCGACGAATGTGCATGTCGAGAGTCTAATCCGAAAGAATCAAAAGGATGTGTTTTACATTGACACTTACAGCATCGATAATTGGGTCCAGCGACATTCGCATAAACCAACCACATGCTGCTAACGATGTTAATACGACGTAGCGCGTAAACGCGAACATATGTTCTAAATGACAGTCCGCTTTGGATTGACCAATCGCATTCACGGCACCGAATTCATTGTTCGCGTGTGTTCTATAGTTTTCGATCAGTGAAGTGCTCCAATTCAAACACGTGTCAGCCATCGGAAAAGTGGCCTTAAATTACGATTGTAAATGGAACAGTCGATTCGTTTTCACTAACCGCATAAGCGACAGCCATCAGCAGAAAGGAGAACGTAAACACTCCGAGATGAACACCCAAACGCCAAAGTGCTGTGTGATCTCGATTCTGCGAGATGGTGCGTCGATCATTTCGACGTCGAAACAGGACTGTAACTACCTAAAGTAGAGTAGTTAAACAACGTTAAATAGTTCATAATTACAAAGCCGTAGGACATAATTGTAATGATGTAACTCATTACCGGTAGAGTTAAACTCAAGAAGCCGGTTTCGACCATCGACTTGTCAATTACTTTCTCGCACAGTGCAACCATCCAGTCACCCAACAATCCGTAATAGGTGTTTTTCATCAGATAGAGCACTCCATTTGCATCGAACATTGCTTGTTGTCTGAAACCGGGTGCTAATTTTAAGTGGGTTTATACCAACATACTCAGCAACCACATTCACCAACAAAAGCAATCCAATCATGATAACCCATCCAATGACAATAAACTTGGCCACTCGACTAACATTCAACGACAACTTGTAGTGTAATGGTGTTCGGACCGCGTAGAACGTAAGAGACGCAATACCTAGATAGGTACCAGATAGCGACCAATAATCGAGTGTGATGATCATTTGCATTACAACATCCGGAACAAACGACTTGGTCTGACATTCGAGTACATCGCAATATAATTCCGCTTTGCACAAGTAAATTAAGGAAATTGCCGCAGCAATCGCATCGACAAGACTTCGATTCGCTACGAACAAAAGACGTTTAGCCGGAACTTTCTTGCGATAGATTCCTATCGAGATTACCAACAACAAAAGGAAGTTGACTGAAATCAAAGCTGTTAACCAGTTATAAACAACATAATGATCATACCGAGAACCGCCAGCAAGCTCACTGATATGAGAATATTCGGTAGCCATCGAAACACAAGTTCCAAAATGGCGTAATAGAAACCTTGTTCGGCATCGCATGTTCCTTTCATGTTTTTCGACATTTCGAAGACTAAAACCACTGTTTAAATAACCGTTCAATACTCGACATACACGTATATTAGTCACCGACCCGTGATTCTGATAATCAAAAGCTTAAGTCCTTCAGACAAAATAATAACATCCGAAATTCTAAGTACAAAGAATGTAATCACGTTAATGACCATGAACGAACACGTATCGTCTTCAAAAGCCGATTCGAAACTTAATCGTTTCATAAACGGAAATCACGCGAACGAACATCAGTCTCGCCCAAATGCCAAGTGCTGTCGACTGAACATCAACGATTGCCGACTCAATGTTAAAAAGAGTAATCTGACATTAATACGAGCGTCTAACAAAGGAACAGAAATGAGAAATCCGTAGTGTTATATATCAGGGTCTTGCTTTCGCTTCGGACCAACCGTACGGATTAAAACGTTTCGCTTAACAATAGTCGGCAAAGATCTGACGTACGACTGAGCCTGCTCCTTTTTCGCTTGCAGTCGACCTTTGTTTCACCGTATTAGCAATCAACTTCGCCGACTAAATTTGGACAATACGTGGTTTAAGCGGCTTTTGCTGTGTCCCGATTTAGCTTCCCACGAACACAATACCGATGGATAAGTGTTCAATAAGCGAACGAAGAAGGTCTTTCGAAAATGTTTATTTGTCAAAACGATCTGACTCTTAAAAATAGGAACATTAATTTGTTCGTGGGGGCGTGACCGAAAATACTCAAATACAAAATGAGACAGATGGCGTGAAAGGTTATCGACGCTCAGATTTCAATTAGTTGAATCCACTACTGCTTGCTGATGGAATGCCCGCCATGGGCGAAACATTGGATGTGCCGGTAACGAGACTTTGCAACGCAGATCCCGCCTGAAAAGTTGGCAAATTGATTCCGCCAAATGTTCTCTTCTTCTTACATGAACTTGACATTCGCAATAGGAACCGGCAGTCAATGTGACAATTGAGATTTTGTTCGTATCATTGCGAATTACTTCCACCTTAAAGGATTAGCAATGTCATATGAATGAAACACAAAAATGTAATTAATAATGACGTGGAATCTAATTGTATTCCAATAGCGCCCACCGTCCTTACCGTACGTGTACCGGCACCACAAACCGCATAACCGGACAAACATTGCAAATCGCCGTCATGACAGACGAGTTCATTCACAAATTGCGGAAAATAGTTCGGCGGTAACTGTCGCCATGACCAACATCTGAAATTGCTGATGATGATTACTCGGTTGGGAAAAAAGAGGTTATACCGTGAACACAAACTAATCAAATTCGAGTTGCTAGAGCCGTCAACCGCCGCTCCTTTTGGTACGCAGCTCAAGTTGTAACGAGTGCCTAAAATATTGGACTTTAACGAGGTTTAGCCCAACACAGTTGTTTTCGAACTTTATTGTTTTGCGGTGAATCAATAAACAATCTTCTGACCTTTTGTTAATTGGAAATTAAGACTAATAGTCACTAACTTCTTTTGTGTCCGCATTCGACGGATTAGCTTCGGGAGTTTGCGTACTAATCGCATTTTCTACGTAATTCTGATACTTCCACACGTAGAGACACGTAATGCGTATAACAATGAAAGGAGACAGGACTTACCGATGAATTCGCTGTTGATGACCGTGTTACGTCGAAAACGATTCTCCGAATTCGATCCATCATTCCAGTTGTGTTCATTGGCATTGTGAGATCGTTTTCGTGCGTTCAATCCATGATGTCGAACGTAATCGACGGTGTCCGAGTCAAGACGTGAGAAACGATATCGATTGCAGAACTCATTCTTACGTTCATCGGACTCGGAAGTCTCCGGATCGATGAAGTTCTCGAAACCACTCTCCTTGAAAATGTATTGAAACAATCCGATAGCGTGCAGTCTCTGTCGCAGCATCTTACGACAAATTTTGCACTCACGAGTTTTACACTCTTGCTAAAACGACCGATTTGAATCACTGGAAAGTCTCGAATTGACCTCCATCATCGACGACGTTTGTTCCGCTGGTCGATATTCGGATTGAAGTGAAAGATCGTCGAAGAACGAAATCGCTTCGTGAAGATTGGTCGCTTGAAATCGAGAGTCATATTTGACTGAATTTTCACTTAAAAGACCCTTAGCATTCTTGCACTCACGACATTGATTCGTTCCCGGCTTGACCATACACGGACATGTTCCCGGATCGAAAGATGGCAACTACGAATCAGTGTGTGCATCAGCAATAGAAATCAAGAAAATACTCACCGAACTCAAAACCACCGATTGAAATAGCAATCCGATTGTAAATACTTTGAATTTCTTTGCATAACCAAACAAAAAAACAGAAGTTTTCATGTCAAAAAGCAACCTAAAAGAGCAAACTTATGTTTACTAGATGTCGGGAGTTACTTTCACAAGACCACTACCGACAACTTCAAAAACTCGAAGATTAGTGAACTTTAAACAGAACACCTGTCAACAGAAATTCCACTCCGCACCGTAATCAACAACCATATTTGTAACGTTCTCGACTCGGTTCGTAAATCAATTTGTGAACGAGAAGCCAAATCAAATTGCTTGAAACTGCTTTTCAAGTTGTGGACATGGTGACTTCAAATAAGATGTTGAATTAACGGTTAATGAACGAAGACGATCAGACAAAGAGTTTATAATCAAATGAGTTCGTCGAACATTTGGACTTAAACTACAAACTCCAAGACTGATGTTGTAAACGTTATTGTTTCTTTACTAGCAATCAGATTCGTTAGCTATAGTCTAAATAATTTACTGGAAAATTGGTTTATACAATGATTCAGCCTTGAAGTTCTTTTTTGACTTTTCGCACAATTTTTCGACATTTCTCGGCTCCATCTTCGGCGATTCGCGCTTCTTGAATGATGATACGCGTTGGGACAAGACGGAAAATGTATTCCTTTTGAATGAACTGACACGTGTACGAGAAGACGTTTCTACAGGCAATTTGCTCCTGAATTAGTCCGGTTCGACATTCGTCTTCTTCGCTGAAATCTGATAATTAGTAGACGTATTGGTCGTATACTAACGTTGTTGGCAATTGAAGAGTAGCAATCAAGTCATTAACACGAATCCAATGATGACTCTGTTGTTTCTCAAAACAAGTGGCTAAACGAGCGAATAGGAGTTCGGCTAAAATCGTCTCCTTTCCGTTGCCATTTCGCCATAAATTTCTCGGGAACTTTTGACGAAACTCGCCGGATAAGGCTTTTGGATCGAGATTACAAACTGAATTAATTGACATCAGCGAGTGACTTTTTGATCTCATACCTGACACATCGTAGTCTTCGCGGAACCACAACGAAACTTCGGGTTGATCTGGAGAAGCGGTGAAACGTACGAACTGAACGTTCGTCGGACCGGGTAGTTGTGGCTGAACGGGATGAGGTTGGTGCACTTGAGCAGTTTGAATCGAAGGTTGGAATGACGGTTGAATGGGTTGTCCAATTGACTGAGGCACAAAACCAGCCACTTGGCCGCCTTGCGGTGCATAGGGACCGGGAAAGCCGTATCGTGGAAAAGCAGGTTGCTAAATGGCGATGAGAATAAGTTGGAAACTTTTCCATCACTTACTTGAGGCGGTAAAGGAGTTGCGACCGTCGGAAATCCGGGAATCGGACTGAAGGTTGGTATTGTAAATGGTGATAATGTGACTGGAGCATTGGAGCTCGGCACAGCGATTGGTGCCAAAGTTCTCAGAAGATTGATTGGAGTTGCTGTTGCCGAGTTGACGACGTTGGAAGGTGGTGGCGCTTGTGAAGCGGTGGATGGAAGCGCTTCAATTGGTTCATTCAAATGTTGTTTGTGAGGATGCGGTTTCGATTCCGGCTTCTTTTGAGCATCCTGATTCTCCGCGATTGTTATGTCTTCGGTTGGTAAGTCGGAACTCAGATCGAATTTTGTGTTGGCAAATGATCGTTGAGCCTTTGTAGTCGTGAAAATAAAACATATCGTAACAACAAACAAAAGCACCTGCTTCATTTCAGGAACTAAAAGAACTTTGTTTTAAAACTCGTACGTGAAGTGCAAACTAAAAACATCGCGGAAACAGAGTTGAAACTCAGAATCGATAACTGAAGAATTTTATTACCACGGTTAATCGGTGAAAAGAAATGTCAATTGACGTGTGAATCGGAGTCAGAACGTGGCGTGCGATTATGACGATGAATCGGACATCGACAACAATGGCGAAAGGCTCAAAATCGTTCCTTTCCAGTTCTTCCCCAACATCGCCCTCCGCACGATTTGATCGGCATCTTATTTCGACGGGTTCAAGTTCTGACGCCGTCGTTAACGACGATCAGCCGTAGGGCGACGGGTTACGTTGTTCAGCAGCTCCACAGGGTAGCGAACGAATTTTCGACGGAAGAAGCGCACTTCGACGGCGAACTGCAACCGTTTTCTGGAAGCAAAACGGCGCGATTTACGAAACGCCATTCGACGAGTTCAGTGAAATAGCCGATTAGCCTGAACACGACGGAAGGCAGATCACTGCTCCCGCATCATCAACGCAAACTTGTTTCCGCATGTAAATTTGAAGTTTGATTTGTTTTCTCAGCTCTCGAATGAGAAGTTGTTTTGCTCGAAAATCATCCCCAAGGTTGTTTACCAGACGTTTTGCACAAATTGAAGTTTTAACAACCGATCAGCAAGTCAGGATTCGTGTTTTTTTGCTTTACAACCACTCCAAAATGCAAACGTCTCTGCAAACTCGACACGATTACGATCCTCCTCATTGCGGTACATCGACGAAGAACAGGTAGTGGAGTGTTGATAAGGAAGTGTGAATGTTACCGTTCTTTTACGACCAATTCAACCACCTTTTATGACCACCGCTTACAAGAGCAAAATTTTTGCAACTTTTTCAATTGAAATCGTAAACTCCAGACATCAGAAGTTGGACAACACATTACGAGAGGTTACAGTAACCGGGAATTTGAGAGCGTGTGTGCGAGTATCCGAAGCGTCCACACACGATTTGTACCCAAGAGAACACTCGAGAGAACGTCTTTTTCGCGCATCACTTGAAAACGCAAATTCGCTTGTTTTTCAAGCAACGCTTTTCGTCTTAAAATTAATCTCGTTTCGGCAAGGCCAACGCATCGGATTGCTCAAAAATGGCGTCAAACATCTTAATCCGCCGTACGCAAGGTGTGAAAGGGTCAGAAACGGATCCCGAGACTTTCTTCTTTGTAATCGGCCGCCGCGCCTTTATGTGGATCTCGAGCGATCGACGTTCCCCTTCGTTGTTTATGTGCGTGTCCAAAGTTGGAGGGCGCCGCGCTTTTGTTCAACGCGCCGTTCATGCGTCTACGGTTTTTTTATTGTCAGCGATCAATTTCAATCGATCAAAAGTTGGACGCCGACATTTCGCCGGAACTGTGTGTGGGCAACGAACACTAATCCGCGATTAAAATTTTATGTTCGAGAATCGCAGTCGTTTTTTTCTTGGCACCGACGCGCCAAGGCTCCAAAAACCGTCCGATCGGATTCCCCAAACCTCTGCGATTTATCAACGGTTTATCGTTGGACGCGAACAAACAGTTTTTGCGTCGAAAGAAAATTGCCGCGCTCTTCTGCGGTCGTGACCGGTCAACAAACGGTGGCGCCGTGGACGCATCTTCAGAAAATTCATTGACGGCGCCTAGTCGTTTTTTTGCGGCTACCGATTTGCAGAAGCGGCGAAGATGAAAAAAGCCGTGAAAGTGAACGGACCTTGTTATCAGTTGTCTTCGCAAATAAACCGTAATGAATCCGATGAACATGAGAAGAAGACCGACCGAGAGACGCGATAAGAACGACAAGTCTTCCGTTCCGTGTTTTAGCGTTTTACATCGAGTGGGAAAAAAACAACTAAAACGGAATTACAATCCAAATTGTTGCCAACGAAGAGTCTGCAAGTTTTCTCCTTTTTATTCGGA
Organism: Aphelenchoides besseyi; assembly: GCA_024699855.1. Taxonomy (NCBI): domain Eukaryota; kingdom Metazoa; phylum Nematoda; class Chromadorea; order Rhabditida; family Aphelenchoididae; genus Aphelenchoides; species Aphelenchoides besseyi. The sequence continues at coordinate 17,496,585 of JAMPIQ010000002.1, forward strand.
AAGATATTAGTTTAGGACAAGGTGTACTTTGCGGTTAACAATATACAAAAACAACAATATAATAGATCTTAGATATGATTGTAATTATTAACGGTTAGAGACACTATCTTCCATTCGTCGAGTTCATTCGTGTACCCGCATCAAACGAATCGAACCATTCGATTTCTGTCGTCGTTCTTTTGCTCGTCTAAATCGTCAATGTCAGTTGAAGAAGCACTTGATATCTGGATTTTAAATTGTTAAGCAATGGAGTTGATTGGTTTTGGCCTTGATACTTGTTAATTGAATTGCCGGAACGAAAAAGCAGCTCAAGGTTATTGGACGTTTCCGATTGTCGGTTTATGGGCCCGTCGCCAGATGTGTTTTTGGGTCCCGAAACGCTTTGACCTCACGGCAACAAGGCGATTGGCCGTAAATCATCAGCGACGTTAACATTGCCGTTCGCGCTTTTCCATTTTTGGGAAAATGACCAGATGCCTTCCATCAGAGCTTGTGGAATACGGTAAGCAAAACGTCCAAGAGTTTTCTCCACTTGCTACCCCCGATGTGAATTCCCATTAAGAGATCGTATTCCGAAAAGCTCTGATCAAGTGCCAAAGAAAGTTTCTTGCGAGAAAGCGATTTCCATCGAGAACGTGCAATTAATCAAGTTATGCAAACAAAAGAAAACCGCAGCTTATTGACAAATTTATTGTCGCGGCTCGATTGTGATCATCACAACGATAACAACTCGACGATTTCATGCGCATAGCCGTGTGTCCGCAATCGCGTTTGAGGTCAATGAAAAATTAATGGGATCAATTGAGTTTAAAAGCTCTCAGAAAACACTTACCGATTCTGATACCAAATCTTCACTTGTCGTTCTGTCAGCTTCAAATCCGTCGCCAAACGAGTTTTCTGTTCAGTTGTCACGAACTGCGAGCTGCAGAACTCTTGTTCGAGCGCTAGTCGCTGCTGATCGGTGTATACCGTACGGTATTTGTCGGTGGTACGAACTCGAACATCTGAAAGCAAACGATGAGATTTTTGAGAAAAATCAAAACAATAAAAGAAGTTTCAAACGGTTCGAAAACTTACTGTTTGTACCGGCACCCACTTGATGACCGAGATTCGTTGGTTGGACGAGCGACGAACTCCGAGGCGCAGAGCATTGCTTGCTTTTGGATTGCAGTCTCCATTGATTTATCATTGTCGGATTCTGCATGAAATCCACGCAACTTGCCGCCGCAGCAAATGGTCCTGCTCCACCGTAATAACTACCGTAATACGGAGTCATTAACGACGTTGAAGCGGCGAACTGATCGGCGTAACCGTCCTACAAGAACAATCGATTGAGAATTAATGATGGAACTTACGTTAACGAACTGGTTATAAAACGAGTTAGCTGCGGCGGCCATGTCCAGATTGGAGTTTGAGTTTAATGTGAAGTCGAACTCGGCACTTTGACTTTTCCACTCATCAGCCGGCGAGCTCCGTTGACCATTCTGCGACATGTAATAGTCGTACGGGTTGTTGTTGGTCGTCGGCAGAAACGGAACGGCCGGATTCATGGCAGCGATCGAAGTTGTCGGTGTGCTGCCGCTTGATGTTGCCGCCATGTTCGCGTAGGGCATGGCCGCAAACCCATTCGGCAACTGAGTGTTGAAGAAGGGTTGGGATGGTCGTTGCTGGAACGTTGTAGCGGTGGTCGGATCCGGCGGCACACCATTGCCACAACTCGAAAACTCGTTTGGGTTTCCGTTCATGCTGTCCGACGGTTTTTGTTCTAAATATGACAAGCTAATTGTAAACGAAAGCCGTAAATGCGAAGCAGTAAACACGAGGATATGCGATTCGAAAACGTTGGGGCGGATACTCGTGATCGACGTGGTCATATTAATAGATCGTAGTTCACGAGTAAGTAAACGAAAATATTGACATGGAATTTTAAAAGTGCGAAGAGTGTCGATTAAGTTTTATGAGTTTCCCTCAACATTTACAATTTTGCACTTTAAGGTTCTAAATCAACGGGAGACCAGACGATCGCAACATTTTTGCGATTGGTCGCAAAAGGAAAACGATACGCAAATTGCCGATTCAAGTGGGTGGAGCCTATCGGACGCGTTTATCCAATTTGCGGGCCAAGTTGAGCACCTACGAGCAAACAAAACCGATGCGCGGAAACGAATGCCGCCGCCTCGTATCCGACGGTTAATCTTCACGCTTCGAACAAACCGGTTACATGAACTTTTTTGGAACATTACGGTACCCGTGATTGATTACAAAACCGGAAAGGATTAGCGAATTACAAGGACAACAATAAGCGTGAAAGCGAGTCAACATAAAAGAAGGAGCGGTGCAATCGAACGGCAGCCGAAATTTAGCGGACTAACAAGCGTTCGATCGCTGCGATTGGTAGCTGCGGCTGATAACACCACGGCGACTTTTTTGCCTCTAAACCCCAAAATAAAACCGATGAATCAAAAGTCCATTGATTCAATTACTAAATTTCGATTGTGAATGACGCCCACTTTCCGTTACCGTATTCTCGTGGACCGTTGGAAGAAGCGTCATGTCAGCAAACTTTTCGCTAATCCGCCACCATCAACTTCGACGTTTTCGGGATCGGATATCGTAAAAGTTGCCGGTTTACAACGAACGTCCGTTGGACTCAAAAACGCAGTCGCCAATTACTTGCGAAAATCTGAACATTGCGCGCCGCACGGTCTGGAAACGTTGGCGGGAGGTGCGGGCGTGATTAGAAGCCGAAACGCATAAAACGGGCGCTAAATTGCGTATTCACGACGCGCTTCAGTTTGGCGATTTTATTGGCCGCAACCCAACACCCGATTATGACGAATCGGGAAAAACGTCCACTTCTCTACGGTAACATACGATCGTGAACCCAAAAAGTTGAGTGAAAGACACCAAAACCCCAACGAGCGAACTGTAAAAATGAACTGATTGTAGACAGAAATCACTGGACTGTAAAGCGGTTGAGTTCACGAATGACGGCTAACCATGCACTTTGACCGTAGGTGAGATGCTTTCTGTCAAAGTGACCGTTGACAAGGTGTTATGCTGGCAGTCAACATATAACCGACCGGCACAATTCTCACGACTCTGCGATCACCTCAATCCAATAAACATGACAAACAGACGACACGCGTGTGATTGGACACCGCGAGGGATATTTCGATGGTGAACCCAACGGATCTCCTTTTTGTACACCGCAAATCATTTTGTCAATCGAATTAAAGACGTTTTGTGAAAACCGTCCAACAAACGATAAACCTTCTCTTGGCCATGTTCCTTTGTGTCGAGCTGTTAGCTCGTGCTGTTGTTTTTGGTTTAGATCGTCAAACTTAAAATTCTGAATTACACTGCAGATCATCAAATTTTACCGCGCACATCTCTGCTTTCGTGTTTAATTTTCGTATGCACAGTTTTGAAAGCAACTTGTGAAATTCACATTTTTCGTTGGATTTTCGGCTTCACTTCAGAATCTCGAATCGATTGTCATTCTTTGGCATTTTGTTTTGCTTTTGATGACAAAGAACTTCTTGTTGTACATTTACATTTTCCGTGTCAATCCTCGACCAGTTGATTGTTTGTATTTGCGAAGTCTGTTCATTCTCGCTTTGATTTCAGATCCCAAACGAAATGGCCGATTCTGGAGACGCGAAGACTGCAACCAAAGAGACGGGTGCAAACGGCAAACCACAGGAAATCGACACGCTGCCCATCGATACGGATCAGACCGAAGTTCAGGAGTCGTTCAAGGGCTTCGACGACGGCGATGAGTTCGAAGAGTTTCCGATCTACGATGTAAAAGAGATTCAAACACCCGAAGAGCCGACGGACGTGAACGCGTGGGAAGACGTAAGTCAAAACTTTTCATTCGTATTCCATTGTAAATTTCAGAATTGGGAAGACGAAACCGTGGAAAAGGATTTCAGTTTGCAGCTTCGTGAAGAGCTTCCAAACACCAATAAACGCAAAGCACAGTTCTAAGTTATTTGATCTTTGAGTTCATGTCATTTCCGATTATTCGTCATTTCTCCCTATCTCTTGTTTTATCGCTAACCACGAATCTGTAAAACGAAATAAATAAGCTAAACGATTGTGATCGTCGATGTTGTTGCAAGAAGTTGAATAGGGAGTTCAATTGCTTGTTCGTAGTCTAACGAAACCCCAAAAGAATCATAGGGTCCTTCTTAGTTTTGTATTGTTCAAAACCTTCCATTCAACTCGTCCATTAACACATTCAAGAACCTCATCTCCAATGATTTATTACTCAGTTAGCACGTTACGAAACGCTTGTACTTGGGGTAAATACGAGAAGATGAAAATGTTTTATTTTATCTTACAAAACGATTTGACATTTCTTACAAACTCGAGCGTAAGACGGCGAACAACAAAGTGCATTCACGCTTAATCGCTTAGTTGGCATGGCGACCACTCTTCAGATGCGGAGAGACCGATTGGCCGAATAAGCGTTTCCGCCTGGAGAGACGCCTATTTGCTCTGACTACGGTAATGGATGGATTGAGCTCGAAATGCCTGTAGGATGCCGAACATCAAATGTCACCAACGAAAAAGACCGCCGTCCAGTGTTGAATTCTATTCTGTGGACGAGCAATTGCCGTCGTCAAGTCGTTAATTTGTACGTAAAGTCTAATCGATTGCAATTCGTCGACACGATGCCACAGGAGATTTCACAGCGTAGGTAGTTTTTTTCCAAAAGTTCCCACAAGAATTCTTTCGATCGGCACACGCATCCGGTGAACGGAAATCTCTGTCGTGGCAGCATTTCCGCAACAGCGATAAGTAGTTGGTGGAGAGGACAGAACCATTGCAACCGAACTTCTCGGTGAAGACTTTCTTACTCTCTCTCGTCTAATCGAACCAAAGCTGTTGGAGACCGTTGTTGTGGGTTCCGGAAATCCGTTTGTTGTGCGCGATTCTCGTGAATTTGCAGCTACAACAATAAGCCGAGAGATGTTGTTTGGCGGGTTGCCGTTTGTTGCTTTTTCGACCTAATGGCCGGAAGTTGTCGTTCGATTGCGAATCCAAAATTGTTAAAACCGTTTCAGTTTATGTCAAATAACTTAGTTGTGAACGTCGTTCACATGTTGCGATCTCATTTTTAAGGTGTCTAAAAATGCGGAGGTTTTTGTCTCTCCATTTCACAAGATTTGCTCTTGACAGTAATACACGCTTTCGCAAGTCTTCCTGTTTATAATCTTTCGTTTTTAAACCTCTTGAGATGATGTTTAGCATTGCCGATCTCTTGGTCCGAAAACATTCAACTCGCAGCTCTGAATGATTCCTTCAATTATCCATTCTACGAATGCACACCCACCGACCAGCTCACAACTGCTAATGGAGACGTTGCAACTATTGCACCGACTAACGGAGCTCAGCTACCAAGTTTTTCGACTCAATCAACCGTATCAGAGAACTTCAATTATCCATTGGTTGTTGGTAATACGGAAATAAAAGTTCCGACGAAACCACTTCGTTTAGAAAACCGCCAATACACGGCTTTTCTGACAAAACTCCCACCTCAAGGTTTTTGTACCGATAAAAAAGCTTAATCTTAATATCTGTTCTTAGGTAGTGGTCAAGTACAGTTGTGGCAATTTCTACTCGAATTGCTGGCTGCGGCAGCCGAAAACGCTCATTGTATTGCATGGGAAGGACCACAAGGTGAATTCAAATTGATTGATCCCGACGAAGTCGCAAGAAAATGGGGAGAACGCAAAAGGTAAAACAAGGCCGAGTTCTATGCTTCATTCTCGTTTCAGTAAACCGAGCATGAACTACGACAAGTTGAGTCGTGCACTTCGTTACTATTACGATAAGAACATTATGGCCAAAGTACATGGCAAACGCTACGCCTACAAATTCGATTTTCGTGGTCTGATGCAAGCATGTCAAAACGTTGCTGCTTCGAGTCTTGCTCAGAATCTCAGCGATGTATCCAACACACTACCCATTACAATGCCTACGGTTACGACTGTTCCATCAACTTTGCCAGTTTACATGTCGACAAGTGAGTTATGACTTGTAATTCATAGAGGATTGAGCTTTCAGATCAAACAACTCCAAACTTGTTCCTTCAACGCTGCACTTCAATTCCACGTCTTGCCACACCAACAACCAATACATTTGCACCGTATCCACCCTTCATTCCATCACCCTATGATAGACTTCAACTTCCGCCTTGTGGTGGCGCTTTCACGCTTGACGGCACAACAATGCCTCCAATCAACAGTCTCTCAGCAAATTTTAATTCGCCTTATTGGAGTTCTCCACGAATGCCTTCAACTCAGCAATATATCTGTTCACCACAAATGCCCCCCACTACGTACTATTCGATCAACGGTCAGAAATACGAGGTCCCAACAGCATCTCAAAACAAACTTGATTCCGATACAACATTACGTTTGTAGATCACTTTCATGCGAATAAACCTTTGGATTTTACGATAAATGGCATTCATTGTATCTGGAAGCAATCTCAAAGTAGAACGTTTAGGAACAGGACGATCTAATAGATGGTCCATGATCGTATTTTTCTATGTTGAGATTCAAATTAAATCTTCTTGGTTAAGTGATTGAAAGTTTGACGACGCTTCACTGAGCGATATACGGCAACTAGAAT